>APFE030554039.1:111581-130230 GCA_000404065.3 Pinus taeda | reverse complement strand
AAAATAATAATAATAATGTATAAACATGAAAACTAACGTGTTGTTGGAATGCTTATACATAGAATTTGAAGTGAAAACCAACTCATGTTGGCACCTTAAATTTTCTCTCTTCCAAAAAGAAGTTCCCCTTTCCTAAAGTTTTATTTTTTCTCAGCTACAAAATTAGTAAGTTTCTGCAGCTCTAATAAGATTTATGTAGCCAATTTGACAGGAACACTTAGTGGCTCGAATTGAAGAATAATTGACAATACAAAGTACCTGCAGAAGATATCAAAGGACAAATAGGTTAGCAAATCAGTCAAAGGTATGTGATACTTTAATTTTACAATAAGGGTTAATATATTGCATATATGAACTATGAGGACATAGCACTGCCGAAATAAAATGAAATCATTGCAAATCGTGGGTGATGGTCGCTTGTCAAAATCATCATAATCCACCATTTTAACTCCTGTCTTTTCCCCATGGAAAATCTATCGAAGTAATCGTCGAATCATTAAATTAAATGTGCTCCAATGGCTAACTAACTTCTGTAGCCTTCATTATAATTCACTTGTTCTCTCATTTCTCCAAATTCATATAGCCTCTCCATCTCTCCATCACAGAACGAAACCCTACCAACACTATTTATCCCTGTCAGGTAAACAACTCCTGAAGACAAAACATCTTTCACAATGGGTGTAATTGTTCAAACAGAACCAACAGGAAAGAAGTTCTTGGAAGGATACCCTTAGACCAAGGAATTGTTGAAAAAAGTAAAGTGGTTACAATTCATAGAGAAATTTGAAGGTTTCCACAGGGAGGTAACGAAGACTTTTGCACATTCTTTTGAAGGAATGGAGGTTGAAATAGGAGATGTTAAGTTCACCATAACGAAGTCCCTGATTGCAGAAGCTACTAAATTACGCAGAAGTGGAGAAAAGTGGTTCAAAAACAGAGGAATTGATGGGGAATATTGGAAAGTCTTCTTGAGAAATCCAAACATGGACACTACTATCTTTAGAAAAGATATTCCTAGTGCATCCCTTAAGATTAGATGGGGGAATTGGCTCCTTGTACTTCAGAAATTTATTACTTGTGAAGGTCGGTTTGGATGCATGTTTTTCTACACATTAGGATAATAATGAGTTTTCTTGAGGAACATCAAGTGAATCTCCCATATTTTCTCTTGCACAACCTTAAGAAAATGTCAATGAATGTTCAAAAGAAAATTCAGTTCATAGACAATACAATGTACCATCATGGATTGGTAGAAATCTTGAGTGAGTTTCACCTTCAGAGTATTGGTGACAATTGGGAAATTTTTTTGGTAAGAAATCATTTTGAAGAGAAAACCCATGAACAACCTAGTGGTAGTAGAAATATCAGGGGAAGGAAGAGAAAAATGGAAATAGCGAAAGAATAGGAACCCGAGTCCCAACAAGAATTATCAGAGGATGAACTACCCATAGTAGATATTTTGTAGAAAATGAAAAAGGGGAATCTTAGAAGAAAGAAAGCCGACAAAGAAACAGAGGATTTGTCCCAAACCAAGATCCTTCCCCAGAAAGAGAATCCAAAAGCTAAAAAGAAGAAAACTCAGGGATTACCAACACAGGTCTAAGAAGAAGTACCAGGTTGAACACAATACAACAAGCAATCTCAGGTTGCAGAATATATCGATCTTGAAGCAAAAGAACAAACTGAAGACCTTGAAGAATCTCCAAGAGAATCACTAAGATTGTCGCCAAGGGTGTCACCACCCCCCTTTAGTTCACCTCCAAGAAGTCCAGTACACAATCTAGGTGTTGATCTTGTTCAACAAAAAATTTATGATTACATAGAATCATTGGAAAGAAAGGAATCAACAACTAAAGAGTCAATCCAAAGTCCAAGAGAAGGAAGTTATCAGTTTAATGAGCCACAAGAACCGTCAACATCTAATGTTTTAAAGCAAGAAATCTTTGAGCTGGAGACATTAAATAAATACCTCAAAAATGAAAATCAAACACTAAAATCACAGAATGGGATTCAAATTGCCAAAAGTGACAACCTTATTCTTCACTTAAGTTTATGGTACAAAAAGAACAAGAGATTGAAGAAAGAGAACAGGGCAATTCAAAGAGAAATCATCAACCTGAAATATATGATCCTCATGAAAAAACCAAGAATGGCAGCAACTGCCAGAAAGAAGATGAAAGTGAATCCTGAATGTGATAACCAAAAGGCACAAGAGAATGCCAATGATGAGTTGTACGAGGACATACAAAACCTCCAGGGTGGGGGAATGTAGAGTCCAAGGACTACTTTACCTTGACACCCTTTTTTCCCACATTTCCTCCTTTTTCCTATTCCTATCACCTAAATAAATGAAATAAATAATAAGGTTTTGTTAAGATAAACACTTACAGGTCCTATTTTTCATATTTTTCCCATATATCTTATTGTTTTATTAAAGTTTCATTTAGCTACGAAATTGACTTGATTTTGCAGCTAATCCACAGATGTGCAGCTACCTCCATTGTTGACAGGGTACAAGTGCACCAGCTCAGCAAAAGAAGATATGGATAGATGAGGAATGATCCCCTCATGGATTCTTTCCTGTTCTCTCGAATCAATCCTTCAAGATAATCGCACTGCAATGCGGTCAACCTCAAAGTCAGTTGCAAGATAATGTGCTAGAAAAGAGTCTGAATTTTACGAAATATTATTGATTTACTTTTCCAAATAGAAAATCTATGTTTAAGCGATATAATTTGGTTTTATAGGGATTATAATAACGATACTTATGCTTAAAAGTCTCATGTTGTTATGAGAGAAAACGTTATAAGAACAATGGCCACAATGTGTTTTGGTTCGCGCCGTTGTATGTAATTGTGAGAACATCCTGTTAAAACTACTTTTGATTAATAGACTTTGGTTCATATTTTCCATGTTGTGTTGATTAAAAATTGTTGACTACCTCGTGGAGGGCCCCTAGCATGCAGATCAAGTCTTTAATTCATTGTAAATAGATTTCCTTTAGTTTCTTAGAGTTAAATTATGGATGCTCTGTTTTATATTTTAGGATGCAGTCCAATGGAGTTCGCGATTAAATCGACATCTGCATCAACAATTTCATTTGCTTTCTACCTAACATAATTTTATCATTTCATTTGCTTTCTACCTAACATAGTTTGATCATCTCATTTGCTTTCTACCTAGTATAATTGAGTTATCTCATTCCACAGTTTGGTTGTTTTATAGCTTATCAATTTAGTTCTTGTTTTACTTTTGCATGAGTGAAGCTACAATAGTTAAAGCGTGACAATCTTTTTCTTGGCAACTGAATTCAAGCATCATTCATTCCCAATTCGATATATTAGATCTCTTTTGCATATGTTTTCATAGTTAGTCTAGTTTGGCTACAACATAAAATTCAAAATAAAATACAAAACAGTCTAACGGAGTAGAATTTAGGATCACTCTTCAACCATCCACAAAACTTGATTCAATTAAGATTAATTTTAGAATAACCAACTAACAGATTTTAGGGACAATACTCTAATATAGACATTGGCACCATTTCCATACTAATTCTAGATTTAGACTTTAACTATAGCATAAACACCTTAATGACATAAATAACTTCTATCACATACAGTGCACTTGTGCTTCATCAGTGTACCTGCCCTGGTCGATAATTTATGCTTATAATTTAGGAACATTAAATTGACTAAAAAGTGACTGCTAAGAAGTGAAGCAAGGAAAATACGGACAAAGAGAAAAAGAAGCAACTGATGGAACCGGTTGACTTAGAGGAGGAAGAACTTGGGACAAGAGTTGAGGATGTAACTGTCGACAAGGCCAAGCCAATTTCACGGTTACCTTCATATATGCCGCTAAGAAATACGACTGCTAAGGTGACAAAGGACCCTGATGCAATGAAATTTTCCATTTGTACACCTTTGTTGCCCAAAGATGTGCTATTTGAAGGAGTGTTGTTGGTGCAGGTACCACAACTGCGCATGGAGGAATGGGATTTGGCGGAAGGGGCCAAATTCCCTAGTTTTTAGCCAAGCAAATACCTGAAGATGGTATACTATGAGGAGGTTGGTGTAACACAAATAGAACCAATGGCATGGGCGGCTGGGATTCAAAACACTGGTTTACTGAACATGTTGACTGTGCCTCATTTTAGGTGCAACAACATCAATGCAATATGTGTGTGCTAGTTCCTGACTTTGGTACATGACAGAGCCTTATGGCTCTGGGAGAGGATCCCAATTGATGCCATGTTGATCAAGAGGATAATCGCACTACCATGTGCAGGAGCATACCCTACCAACGCTTTTGTTGGAAAGTCCCAGGAAAAGAAGCTTGTAGACCAGGTGAAGAAAGATTAAAATGTCATCAAGAAGTTGAGAGGCTACGGTGTTAACTTGATTTCTGATAAGGTTGTTGCTTTTGCTGCGTCCATTCTAGCTGGTAAAATTATGAGAAACTGTAGGGCAGACGAAGTTCCAGCCCTAGTAATTCAGTTGGTTGCGTAGTGCAGTCAAGGGGTGCAGTTTAATTAGGCAGGATACCTCTGTCAGGAATTTCTGGATGATTGTCACGAGGCCCAAGAAGATGGGAAACCGTTCCATCATGCATGGTTGTTGTTGTTGATTGCTTTGATAGTCTAGAGAACCCTCGATGAGTCACAATTCCCTAATGTTGAACCAGACTTGTGTGAAGATTCGAGGTATGCTTCGTTATGGGTGTCGAAAAATCTAAGTCGGGTGGTCGAGAATAAGTTATTTTGGGTGTTGTTTGAGATGGATCCGTCCACCATGGTCATCCAGAAGCCATGACTATCACCAGTGTTATTTTCCCAATATCGCAGATTTGTGAACTTCAAAGAAGATTTCCACAATGTACACATATAGGTGAAGAAAGGGTGTCTCAAAAGGTCATTGTGGACCTTGGAAAGAATATGGCGCAAGAGCCAGAGTGCATATACGAAGAGGAGATGGACATGATGGAACCAAAGCAGGGTGGAGTAGACCCCCTAAAGGAGACATATGATATTGAGTCTCCTTTCATACTAAAGAAGAGGAATAAATCCACCACTTGAGGTGCGTGCAAGAAGCAAAAGTTTGACAAGACCTCCAACATTGAATCGGTGGTCATCACTTAGGGGGACATCGATGCGATTGGTGACACTATGCACTCCATCACTGAGGATATGTGGGGACACATAGGGGATCAATACAAGTCAGTACTAACGTAGGTCCAACAGGGCCTCAAAGAGATACAAGTGCAAGCAAGTGCGATTCAAGCGAGCGTGGTTCAGGCGAGTGAGAATCAAGCGAGCGTGGCTATGACAAGTGTGACACTAGCATTACCTTCAACATTGGTGGTAACTATAGAGGTCTGCACGGTGCCCATTCTAGGAGGGTCGTTGCGATTTACTACCATGGTGGATCAAGTAGTATCGCCATATGGGACGAACCCAGAGCTGAACTTAGTAGCGCTACCCATTCAAGCATTACATGAACTCCACGAGGGAGTATCTGCCGAATTGAAAATTAGAGAAGAGCGTATGCTCTTTGTGATCAAGTACATCAAGAGCCACAATGAGTAGTTAGCTGCGGAAGCTTCCAGAGCGATGTAGGATAGGGATACAGCTGCTGCACATAGGCTGGAGTTGGAGGATGCCATCACTCAAACTTGCATTGAGCTGCCAGAGCTCCTCATATAGGTGGAGGCAACTTCCAAAGATAAGCTCCATAGGCTGGTAACTGTAGTGAAGGAGTCCAAAGCGAAGGTTAAATGCATCAAATTTGAGATGCAAATGCAGATCGCAGAGTTGCACATGAAGCTACAAACAAAAACACCTCCAAAAGTTTGAGAGTAGTGCAAGGCTTCTATTAAGGTAGATATGGAAGTCCTAGAAGTTGTAGTTAAGGAATGCAGCAATATTTCTTAGAACACCATGGAGATGTGGGCCTCGTTGCAGGAGGACCCACATGTACAGAAGATTGAAGTAGACAACAAGGACAAACAACTGCAGTTCATTGAAATAAGGGCAACAACGCGGACCTTAGCACATGTTCAACGATTCGCCAGACTACAACAAGGAAAGGCTATTCAGAATCAGATAGATGAGCTGTGAGGAAAATCTTCCATCATTTAAGCAAGAACGTAGCCTTGGGCCAACGAAGCTAGTCAACTCTCTTAATTTGTCGATAGTAAACTTAAAGGAATGCAATAGACACAGAGGACCATTGGCTTAGTAGTAGAGGGGTCAACTACTGAGAAGTTGGTCGAGGAGGTTTGATAGGCCACCGCGTAGTGCACAATAGAGCTTCAAGCATTGAAGGCAGAGTTCAGCGGCCTTAAATCGGGATGAGTCACATATTTGTGTTGGATACCTATTGGGATGGGGACCCCCAAGTCTAATTTTGTCTAAGTTTTGAGTCAACTTTGATGTAAGATTGTAAAGTCTCCACATTTTTAGGAGTGGAACACACATAACATTAAGAGTTAAAGGGGCTTTTAGGAAGGTCAAATCCCCTTATTTTGTAAAGGGATGAGATGTTTTGAGTAAACAATGAACTCCACCCATGGTTCATAGACCATGGTAATGTAATGTAGAATATATAAAAGGAAGTTATCTAGGAGTCATTAGGTAGTTCTAAGCTTATGACAATTGATGAATAAGATTTTGAGTCTGTAATTTTGTATTCTAGCGAAGGGGAAGGCTCCTGCAGTTGAGTGTGTGGACACCTTGGTAAGTTTGCCAAAGAGTGTGTGGGCCCCTGCATTTGTGTGCGCAAGGTCAAAAGAAATGTAATTATTGAAAATTTTGAAGTAATAAAGCATAATTGAAGACAATATGTGAGTTATCTGCGTGTTTATATGTTTCTGTGTTTTATATGATTCAATTCTCTATAATATTGTCTTAAGTGCTTCACAAAGGCTCAAATATACTTTTGTATGTTAACTTATGCATGTTAGAATACTTAGGCGAAGCTCATAGATCTATTTTAAGTAGAAATCGTTTTAAGTCTATGATTCTAAAAATAAGAGTTTGTGAAGGTCGGATCAGGCCCTAGATTAAGGAAATGCCTCGTTGCTACATCAAATAAACCTTCTATATGCAGAAACCTGGTTCTAGCATCCCCTAATATTTCCTCGGGTGAGACTGTAGTCTACGCTACGAAGACTGTTTCCGAAAGGGACGGTAGTGTAGGGTTTTGTTGGTTAGTGCATCTAACTTTGAACCTGGGTCTAAGCCCCTTCAAGCCAACAATAGGTTGCCACCAAAAAACAACACATCAAGTAGGCTTCCATCAAAGACAACACATTAGTCATAATGCTAACTATCTCCCCCTTTGGACTTGATAGAAAACACTTTGGTGTTTGGTCATGACAACCTGTAGATACCTGTAAGACACATCAACCTAAGCACCATGATTTTCAAACACCAAGTTACTCTCCCCCTTTGACATCAACAGAAAAGGGCTGACCAAAGCTGAATGAAGGTTTCTTACTTGAGCTTTGTAGATCTGAACTAATCAGTATGAACACTGAATATTGATCATGCTCCCCCCGAGAACATTTTGAAAGTACATGAATCTATGACTCAACTAAATATGACTTTACCTATCACCAAGGACTAAAACTACATAAATCACCCAATCATAGTGGGTTTACATATTTGACTTCATTATTACATCAACCACCCAATCAAAGTGTGGTTACAAATTACAACACATGCTCAAAAGGACTTGACTACAATAGTTCATACATGACTAAATTTGGCAATGATTACATCATAGGTCTTTATATGATAGGTATGACATTTATAAAAAAGACAAAAGACCTCTATAGTGAGGTAACAAGACCAAGATAGTCTTCAACAACTATCATATACCATATAGGATCTGTACCATAAGCATATGACAACAACAACTCATCATCAATATACGAGATAAGAAAATGTAGCTTCAATATCATCAACATGAGACTAGGTATGCAACAAAAAAAACATAAGTGAGAACCAAGCATATCATCATAAAGTAAGATAGGGCAGTGTAGCGTCATTCTTCAACATCATCAAAATATGCCATGTTTCCAAGTATCATCCAACAGATGTAGCATTAGCGTATCAATAACCATGTCTTAGCAACATCATTCTCTTGGCCCAAATTCTTCATACAAGAAGAATTATCACACCAACACCAATTCATTAAGAACTTATTTCACCAATATGCAACTCAAGTAGACATCATTATCAACTACTCATCCCATAGGCTTCATCCATGATAACATCATTATCATCAAATAATCATAGCATGAGATATCAAGATCTACATGTTCTTTCCACAACTCATGCATCATTATTCAAGAAATTTAGCAGCATAAGCATCATCACCATTGATAAGCATCATTATGTACCAAAGAATTCTAAAGCAAACATAATGCCAACGATGCATTATTAGAAGCGTAAAAAATTCTCCCCTTGAACCTGTGCCAACTGTTCATTGTTAAATCTGATCACATCATCTCATATATAAGTAAGAACATCAAAGTATCTTCATCAATCAATTATCCATCAAGGCATCAACAACTTATAAAAGCCAAAACTACTTTTAAATATCATCAACAAATTGTAACCATCAACCTTTAGAATAGGAAAACCAAATAATAATTGGTTGAAGCATATCAAAGCCTTTTCCTGAGTCTGTCTCACTATTTATTCATCATAGCAAAATATACACGATTGTTCAGGCTAGAATTCACATATATACATGACTTGTCTTTATAGAATCTGCATACAGAAAGTGAAATCCTGAAAATTCACAACTTCAACTCCCCCTGATCCTCTACTATATGTAATTTTTCACTGTTACTACACCATATGCACTGTAAGTAGTATAAGAAACATGAATATCAAAACAATCATAAGAATCATCATCAATTTAAAACATGTATTTCTTCCCTTGATATTATGCATTACTGATCCTGAGGACCTAATAACCATCTTCTGCTCTCATGAGGTCATGTACCTCACGTCACTTCTACAATCACTGTTAGAAGTATTTTTTTAAGAATAATGGACTGCAATGGGCACCATCTTCTTTTACTATGAGTTTGAATCCTCCTCATATCTACAAGAATTCCATTCCTCAAGCACATATATTTTGTCTAGGTTTCTATATCCTCTTGCTATGAATTTTCCAGTTTATTCATCCATAACCTTCCACTTGGTTGATGTAAACACAATTATATTCCTTTATCTGCCATTTGACCTACACTTAGAATATTATGCTTTAGTCCTTGAACTAATAAAGCATTAACTTCTCCTCTATGTTTATTAATTATGGCTTTACCCTTTCCCAGAACTTTTGCTGAAACATTAGTTCCAAGATAACATTACCATATTGGTTCTTCTTGAGAAACTCCATCTTATTCTTATCTCTAGTCATGTGATGAGAGAGAATCGCTATCTATGTACCATTCATCTTCTTCTTTAAATGACAAAAGAGCAAGACCACACCTTATTTGTTCTTCTTCTTTCTGCTTATTGTGAGAAATGTTGGTGGATCCATATTTTTCAAGTCTTCTAACATCACTATTCTTATCTGGTTGTTTGCCATGTTGTTTGAGACGATCCATAGATTTGTTCTTGCATTCTTTTGTTACATGCCCAAACTTGTTACAAGCATAACATCTTATATGAACACAGGAATCATAGTATTTCTATTTTATATTCCTTCTATTGCAATCAATGGCTTTGTGACCAAATATATTGCAAGAAAAACAATATCCCTTAAAGTACCTGGAAGCTGATGATCTTTCTAAGGCGGTTATTAGCTTGAAACAATCTACTTCTACAATTGGTTGCAACATGTCCATAATTATGACATGTAGAACATTCAACATGATTAGCATATCTATAATTAGGAGTAAAGGATTTTATTTGAAGGTTCTCTTTCTTCAGTTGTTGACCAGGTTGACTTATTATCTCTTTGTTGAGCATTTTAGGTTTTGCATTGTTACTCTTTAAATTCCTTGTCTCAACTTGTGAACTAGATTCTCCTTCAATAATTTCATGAAAACCAAGACTAGATTTGCTGGCGGGAGACCTTTGACTACTAAGAATATTATCCAAAATCTTAATACTTTCTTGAAATTGCAAATGTTTATCTTTTTCTTCTAATTTACCTTTTAGGATGTTTACCTCAACCTAATATTTCTTTTCCTTTTCTAGATATTGCTTCTTCATAACTTCTTCATCCCTTCTTCCTTCCTCCACTTGTTGCTTTAATTTGAGAATCTCTTCTTTCAACCCATTTTCTTGTTCTTCAAATGCTTGAAATAGTTCTTCATTCCGCTTATCTGATTTTTCAAGATCTATTCTTAGATAGATGATCTCATATTCAAGACCTTCACAATATTGTTTAGATACCATAGCAACATGATCCTTGTTATCATATGCCTGCAACTTATCTTTAAGATTAACAATCTTTTTCAAAGCAAGATCAAGTTTTGTTCTCTAATAAAAAAATTCTTCTAACCTGTCTTCTTTTGAATCAGCAACTCCATCTAACATTGTGGACACATTGTTAGGAAAAGGATTACCCGAACGTTCCCTTGATGAGGAATATTCCTTTTGGATTTCTTCATGGATTGCATGTAGCTTATCCCACACTTTCTTTGTAGTTGTATAATGCATAACCTTATTTAATGTTGAATCAGGTATGCTACAAAAGATGTCACTCAAGGCCTTATTGTTCTTTTGTACTTCCTCATCCGATGGAGGGGACTTGGTGTAGACATTGCATACGAGATAACAAACATCAAGATCCATTAGATTATGCTTCATCTTTTCATTCCATTGCTTATAATTATCTTTTCTCAACATAGGAACATCTGCATTGCCCATTATTTCTGACTTGCCTTGATCTTCTGCTTCTAGAGGCATCATTTTTGAATCTGTTTCCCTTTTAGAGTGATTACTTTCACTTTTACCCATAAGTGCAAGTTTAATTGTTCCACTGTCATCATCTTCATCATTATTTCATAGACAAGGAAATGGATCAAAATTAGAATAAAAGCCCATACATGATAATGCTTTATTATCATATTTTTTATTCTTGATTAATAGAAAGTGGGGTGCTCCCAAACTTGAATATTTGATGACATCAATAAATATCACTATATCTGATATATCCCTCTCAAAGTTTTCAATAAAACTATCATTTTCTTCTAGACCATCCAACTCATTACTACTTCTATCTTGAAATCCCATAAGTAATTTCCATTCTTGATTAGACTAACCTTCTTCACCATTTGAAAGACCATCATTATCTTCATGTGCATAAAAACTTCTCTTGTTTTCAAACCTTCTCCTATTTATTTTTGTTTCTTTCCCTTTCTCATGATTTTCTCTATAGGGACATTTAGTAGCGTAATGACCAACTCTACCATAAGAATTTTTTTTAAAGGGAAGCTTACCTCTTAATCTTCCAGTAACCACTTGGAGTTTCTTTACAAAGTTTTCCTCTTCTTCTTCTGATACATAACCTGATTCTTCCTTTTCATTTCCTTTTGCTGTAGCCTTGAAGCATGCTTCTCTCATGTCTGAAGGACCACCTTTCCTCATCTCAAATGCTGTCAATATACCATGGGGTTGATCAAGTGTGACACTTTTCAGATCCTACATTTCTTCAATAGCAGAGACTTTGGAATTGAACTTTGGAGTTAGTGATCTCAAAATATTTTCAACAAAAGTAACATATTTTATTTCTTCACCAAGATTTCTCATGGAATTAACAATTTCATCTACTCTAAGAAAAAATGTTGCAATGCTTTCATCATCATGCATTTTTAGTGTCTCATACTGTATTATGAATGTTTGAAGTTCAACACTTTTTACCTTGGTGTCACCCTCATAACTTTGGATAATCTTATCCCACATTCCCTTTATTGTGTTCAACTGCATCACCTTCACAAACTCAGACTCGGCCAGACTTCCTGAGATGGAATTTACAACTTTTGCATTGATTTCATGCTGTTTCTTTCCCGCAATATCTGTGGGAATCAAGACTGGATATTGATATCCGCTTTCAATGATTTCCCATACATCAACTCCTCGTGCTTGCAGTATGATATCATCCTAACTTTCCAAAAGACAAAGTTATTTCCATTAAATATAGGTGGCATGATAGAAAATACTCCTTCTTGACTACTCATATTGACAGATCTCCTTCAGGCGATCAAGCTTATGTTGAAGGACATGCTCTAATTCCAAATTGTTGGGAAAAATACAGAGAGGGGAAGGTGAATTAGTATTTTCAAATAATTAAACTTTTCAATTTCATATCGATATTTTTGTACGCGACTTTACTGAAGGGAACCTGCGTATGTACGCAACTATTACTCAAACAACTAGCGTATATCCAGTAAACTTACTTTTCAGTTAATTCATCATCTGTTTATCTTGAGCCAGTGCATCAGTACTTCATCAAACATTAAATAAATAATAACCATGTGCAATAAGAACAAAATAAACCATCACACATAAGCAACACATCAACACACATGAATACCAATATTTTTAGGTGGAAACCCAATGTGGGAAAAAACCACCGTTGTTGTCATCTCTGTCTTCATATTTTATTATAATGAAAACTTCTTACAATATTGTACCAGCGTAGACTCGTACCAGCACGTAGGCACCTACCTGCTGAAGGCTACAACCTTCTCTCATTCTCCAACACCCACTAGAAGGGAGCTCCAACTCCTTGATCTCACTTACTAGCACCCACCGAAAGGGATCTCCAACCCCCTGATCTGATTTACCATCTATCACTGGAAGGAAGCTTCGACTTCCTCATTGAAGGCTCCAACCCTCAACACTTCGGTGGACCACGTTTCATAAATTTTGATACTAGATCCACCTGATATGACACATCACAATTGTAGGCCACGTTTCATCAAATTTTCAGACTAGACCCACCACCATCATTTAAGCCCAATACTAAATATCAAAATTGAAACTGATCACTGCAAATCAATCATTGAACCAGACAGTCACTTAACCAACTGAATTAACCAATCATTAAATCAACTGAATCAACCAATCACTGACTCAAATGAAACCCAAATCAATAAACTTATTCTCAAACAACCAAAGCAATTAGATCATTGTAACCATAGTATTAATACTGAACCCAAACACTGCATAAATATACTGAATCAACTGAAAGCCCTGATCAATAAATTATCAGAATATATACGCTACTTTACTGTAGAAAACCCGCGTTTATATGCGACTTCCTTGAAGCATACTCGCGTATAGATCTCAAAACATTAAACCCTGAAATTGAACCACTGTCACTCTAAAATAAACATTGAATCATACACATATCCACTGCATCATTATGGAATAATCACAGAACCATCATTGATCTTCAATCACAAACAACTAGTAGCTTCTTCATTCTTCAATCAATCAATCAATCCTTAATCAAAACATCACTATTAAGCCTAGATCATGAAGTAAGACTTCATTGACAGACAACAAAAACACAACAAGGCTAGTTAGACTGATCAAACATCTTTTTCAGTAAAACCCTAACTTGTATATGTGCTTTCCTCAAAACATTTTCACGTGTATACACACTTTCCTCAAAACATTTCCGCATGTATATGTGTTTTTCCATAATCAAACCTGTGTACAGGTTTGAATATATATGCGACTTACCGATATTAAATCTGTGTGTGCACACACCTTTTAGGTTATAAAACATGCATATAGATATGCAATTGCTGGCACAAACCTTCACTGCATAACATAACTTCAGACATACCCAGATCTCAACATACACAAAACAATCACACATCAAGACACTATCATCACTGATCAAATCAACCCATAATCAAAATTGTTATTTCATATCTATTGGATCTGATCCATCATCAAGTTCCCCCGTTCATACTTAGTTTTAGATCAAACAAATCAATAATATCCCATTATATCCACACTTGCTTTAGATCTAACTATTCATGAAATATTCATCACTTGCACACTTCTACCACTTTGATCTTCATCCCCTTATATAACTTAGCCCTTATCCAATATCACAGGTTAAAACCATACTAATGTTGATGGAATTCTTAAACGGGATCAAATATCCATTTCTAGGTTCAATACCATGGTAAAGACCCTTGGTATTTAGAATATTGTGGTGTGGAAATTGTACGCGCATTTCCTTATTCATATTCGTGTGTGTACGTGGCTTTGGTTTATAAAATCCATGTATACTTCTTGAAATTTCATCTTTATCATTCCTTTGTCTCTGAACTGCTATTCCTTTGGCCAAACTCTCTCTCACATGTAGACACATCCCGTTGACATCTGCATCAAGTAGGTTGCCATCAAAAGATAACACATCAAGTAGGTTGACATCAAGGACAACACATTAGTCATAATGCCAACACTCAATGCATGAATAAAGTTCTTCATATAACTCTTGATTGTTGAATTATTTTAAGTTGCATATTAAATCTCTTTTCAACCCTAAGGTCAAGTTGTTGGTATAAATGTTTACGCACTTAGGTTTGATTCTTGGAATGCATAATAAATAAAATAGAGTACCTACCCGATTAAACTTGTTTGGTTAACATTTAAATAGAAATTGTTTTCTTTTGAAGATGTATTTACAAGTGTGAAGAGTTCTTGAAGGGATTTGTTGTAGCGGCTACAACCACCCTCCAAAATTTTTCCCATGGTTTGATTTTGAAGCCTTCCTTCTTAACCATAGTGGCTCATCTAACATTGATCCAAGTATTCATGCTTAGACTGAGACTTACCTTTTCTGTTTTCCTTGTGTTTTCTTACTTAGTTGATTTTCTAACTCACAAGTTGATCTCCTAACTTGGTCCCACAACACTTCTAGGCTTGCCCCCAGAAATTGTGCAACCTTTGAAGGTAACTAGCCTTGTTGATGGGAATTGCATAATCCTGACTACCAGTGAGCCTTGAACTCAAAAAATGTGCAGTCATGAGGAGGCACCCCAGAAACCGTGCAATCTTCACTAAGCTCAGAAACTACTCACTGCACTGAGCTAAGAAACTATGCAGTGCACTGAGCTAGAAAGT
Organism: Pinus taeda; assembly: GCA_000404065.3. NCBI lineage: Eukaryota > Viridiplantae > Streptophyta > Pinopsida > Pinales > Pinaceae > Pinus > Pinus taeda. Next base: position 115,112 of record APFE030554039.1, on the reverse strand, counting down.
TGCCCAGTTCTTGGAATTGCATTGTCTTTCCCAACAATGTGCATGGAAAGTTTCCCCAGAAAAAGAAAAAAAGAAAAATCATCCCTAAAAAATAGGGATCTATTTTTAGTATCCCGAAGGAGGCACTTGCGCTACTTTTAGAAATTCCACCAAGTGTCGCTTTTTCCTTGATTTTATGCATGTGCATCATAAACCCAAAATTATCCAAATCTATTTAATCAATGCTTCTAGAGCTCATTTTCACATTTGATCTTGGAGCTCTGAAAGTCTCGAGTAGATCAAGGAACCTTTGGTGCGATCATCATCGCTTTTCTGGGTGAATTTTATTTTGATCGTCTTTTGCTTCTTTTTCTATCGCTTTTTGTTGTTTGGCTTGTGTCAATGTTGTTTCACTCGTTTGTCTTCAAGGTTGTTGGCATTTTAACTTATTTTAACTTTTAGAAGTGTTGTTTCAAGTTATAGATTTCCTTTCCCAAATGTTGCATTAGTTTTCCTACTTTTTCACTAATGGTCGTCATTGCAACGACTCTCCTCACTCACTTTGTTTTCCTTCTGTTTGATCAATTGCTGTACTTGATTCACATGCATCTACCTACACTTAGTCAGATTTGCACTTCGCTTCACAATATCTCTCATATCTGCTTGTTTTCACACTTCCCTTGGGCAGATATGGGTTTCCCTTGGCCGGATCTCACTTTGCACAGCTGACACTGCATAATTTGGACGCTCAAGCCACAAGATTGGCCTCTGGAATTGCATAGAGCATAGTCTTAGCTCGCTCCAATTGCACACACCGCAGTTCTAGGAGCAAGCCTCTCAGCTTGACCACTGATACTGCATAGTCTCTCCTAGGGCTTTGCCGAGGCTGAACTACGCCTTGCACAGTTCCAGTCACCAGGCTTCCACCTTGGCTGCCAGGACTGTGCATTGCGCAGTTACCATAGTCAGCCAATCCCCCTGTCAAGAAAAATTGTAATTCCTCACATCTAGTGCCCAACTTTCTGCTTGAACTTTCCTTGAAGTTTTTTTCTTTAAACTGACATTTGCTTGACATGAGTGTCCTCTTTGTCCCACAATTACAACAATTGTTGAGCACCTCTCCAACAATCATTGTTACCATGGAATCTAAGAGAGCTGCATTAAAGGAAATGACCAAGAGTAGTATTGGGGAAGCAGTTGAGAAAACATCATTTTATTTACCAGTGTATGAAGATACTTAGTTGTTTATAGAGAAGGGAACAACACTGACATGGCAATAGATCAAAGACACTTTTGCAAAGGGCTTTGAGGTAGATTTGGAGGACCGATAGGCCTATATTAGCATTTGACAGTTAGGGTTATGTAAGGTTGCATGTAGGTACCCTGCCTTCTCATGTGCGGACATCATTAGCTAGATTGTCTCACATACAGATGAACAAACAATGACATTGAGAAATGCTAGCAGTCATAAGATTGCCAAATTCAGGGCATAAGACTTTCAACATATGTATCACTTCCCAAGGTAGTAAAGCACATGGACTCACTCTTCTATGCCACTCAAAAATATGTGAACACGAGAGATATTATCAAGCATTGGGTGAAAGATCCATCTAAGTTTCGACAGACACCCACCCATGTGAACAAGACAAAGTCCCTCAGGAAGGCTTACCAACTCTGAACACAAGAGATATTATCAAGCATTGGGTGGAAGATCCATCTAAGTTTCGACAGACACCCACCCATGTGAACAAGACAAAGTCCCTCAGGAAGGCTTACCAACTCTTGATTATTTTTGCTTGTAGAATCCATGGCCGAGAGAGCATAGAAAGCTTTCCTGAAGGGTGGGAAGCCTTATTGGACCAGTTGGTGAGTGATGGGAGTCCATTCAACTGGTCAGATCTGTTGGCTCAACAGTTGAAGGCCCATGTAGCACAAGCTCGGAATCCGCCGAAGGATGAGAGAGCAAGATTCTATATGTTTGCATACTTATTGGATGCAATCTATGCACAAGAACATTTCTCTGGCATGAACTGGGCATGGACACCATGAGAGACTACCATGAACATCTATTGCAAGTTTCTTTCAGACTAAAATTACTGAGGAGTAATGGTGTGACTAACTGACCACTTTATCATCCCGCTATACAATCTTATCTTTTAGCAATATCCACCTTGCATGTCCTGAGAAGCAATGGAGGCGATAATAGGCATTGGAGATTTGTATGCCTCACCAAGTGGCACCTTCATCAAAGTGTTTGGTAGAGAGAAGCCTTCACATGCCTTACTAAGGTATGCCATAAACAAACTGATCATACTAGAAGTATCGTACCATCTCACTACAGGGTTGTCAACAACACTACATAGGAAGAAGAAAACACCATGGCCCACTCTTCCTTTGTGGATCAGATTATAAGAGATAAAGAACTTGCATATCCTAAGGCTAAGAAAATAGTGAAATTCAATTTCGTCACTAAGGACTTTAATTTGTATGATCCCCACAGTATTTGCAAGGAACACTGTACGAGATTTTACTTTCCATGGATCAGTGGGGCATTTCATTGGGCAGAGGAGGATCCTTGGAGGTACCGCTCTCAATGAGTCGGTTAATATAGCAAGGAATTCAAAGGCTTCTCCATAGACAACAACAACTCCAGAAGCAACAATAACAAAGGGTAAAAATCCTATGTAGGACAAGGGAAAGAGAAGATCGATAACAGTTCAGAGGGAGAGAAAAGCTGCAAAATGAAATCAAATCCTCTTATCACGAAGATAGCTTTGGTAGTGGAAGCAAAATTGAAGCTGTAGGAGATAAAGAAGAAGTTGAAGGAAGAATAGGAGTTGAGGAGGAGGGAATCAGAAGAGAAGTAGAAGTAGGAAGAATAACAAAGGTAAGGCATAATGATAAAAGAAACAACACTGATACAGGTCGAGGAATCGTAACAACCAGCAGTTAAGGAGGAAAGTGAACATATGCAAGATCGAGAGTTTGCTCAACATATTGAGAAATTGATTGAAGTGACAGACATGGAGTTGGAACATGAGTACATCATGAAGATGTTGACTTGATGCAGAGAGCATCATAAGTCATCCCTCAGTATCCACCACCTCTAGCAGTAGAGCCAACCCTAAGCAAGCAAAGAGATGTTGTTCTCCTTAATGATGATCCAGTCATGGATGTGTACAATCTATCATTCGATGAGTTACATAAGAGGATTGTACAAGCACGGAGGAAGAAATTTCTGGATGATCACGCATCACCTACATTCATCAAGGAAAGAGTGATAGTGACGGATACCAGGAAGCATCCAACTGCCATTGTTGAAGATAACATGCCCTATGCAGGAGAAAAAATATCAAATGTTCAATATTTGACGACTGAGAATGAGAATTTCATGCTTCAGGCAAGAGACACAACAACTCCAAGTAACTGTGCAAAATGTAGTTTCTGTTATGAAACCAGCTCAAGAAAAGATAGAAAATATAGATCAATGCCTTAGAATTCAGCCTCTTCGAGGGGGCAACCTCCTTTACATTACATAAATGAACAATTCTT
>APFE030554039.1:49613-98547 GCA_000404065.3 Pinus taeda | reverse complement strand
CCCCCCGCGTGGAGGGGTGTACAAAACTTCCTGGGGTATACATCCGGCTGAAACAAAGACCTCTGAACAAGCATGCTCCACACACAACAGTCCAGCCCTGCAACACCCATTTTTTCTCTACACAAAGAAAAATTCTCAGTTCTCACAGACTTTGTCAATGCATCTGCAACATTCTTCAAAGTGTCCGCCTTTACAAGCAACACCTTTTTTTCCTCAACCATATCCCTGACAAAGTGATACTAAACATCAATGTGCTTTATCTTTAAATGATAAGCTGGGTTCTTTGCCAAAAAAATTGCATTTTGGTTGTCACACTCTGTCCTTATAGCTCATTGTACCAACCCCATACTTGAACATAATCTCTACAACCAAACTGATTCCTTGCTTGCATGAGTGGATGACATGTATTCTGCCTCTGTAGTTGAAAGTGCCAATGCAGACTATCTCTTTCTCATCCAACTGACTACACCTCCAAATAGGTTAAATACATACCCACTTGTAGATCTTCTTTGATCTAGATCTCCGATCTAGTCTACATCAAAAAATCCATCGATGTCCAAAACTCTATCCAATTCTGGTTTCCTTGGTAGCACAAACTATAATCACTAGTGCCATGAAAATACCTGAAAACCTACTTCACTACTGTCCAATGCTCCTCCCCTGGTTTTGACATAAACCTGCTCAATACTCCCACTGCATGTGTAATGTCTGGTCTAGTACAGACCATTGCATACATCAGGCTACCAACTGCACTTGCGTATGGAATATGAGACATGTCCTCTTCCTCTTCTTGTGTCTTGGGAAAATGTTTAGCAGATAACTTTACATGGACAGGAATAGGAACCTTCATCGGTTTACTATCCTACATATTAAATCTCTGCAATATTGTCTCGACATAATTCCTTTGGTTTAACCAGAGCTTCCTTTTTGCCCGATCTCGTTTAATTTCCACATTGCCCAAAATATAGTTTGCAGCACCAAGATCTTTCATGTCGAATTTGGAGGACAATTGGGTCTTCAATTCTTGGATAATTTCTTTGTTATTTCAAATCGACAACATATCATTCACATACAAGACCAAATAAATATCACAGTCACCAATTAATTTAAAATACAAAAGCCATGTCCCGTATATATGTATCAAATTTCTGATACCACATCCTTGGTGACTGTTTTAACCCATACAAAGACTTTTTTAACTTGCATACCAGTTCTTTCTTACCCTTCATCACAAAGCCTTCAGGTTTCTTCATGTATATCTCTTCTTCCAGATCCTCGTGAAGAAACGTTGCCTTCACATCCATTTGTTCAAATTTCTGATACCACATCCTTGGTGACTGTTTTAACCCATACAAAGACTTTTTTAGCTTGCATACCAGTTCTTTCTTACCCTTCATCGCAAAGCCTTCAGGTTTCTTCATGTAGATCTCTTCTTCCAGATCCCCGTGAAGAAATGTTTCCTTCACATCCATTTGTTCTACCTCAAAATCAAAATCAACAACAACAAATAAAAGCAATCTAATAGAAGCTACCTTGGCAATAGGAGAAAAAATATCACCAAAATGAATTCCTGAAACTTGGGAATAACCTTTTTCTACCAATCGAGCTTTGTATTTATCCACCTTGCCTTCTGCATTCATCTTCTTCTTAAACACCCATTTGCTGCCAATGGGTTTGCTTCCAACTGAAAACTTCACCAGATCCCAAGCCTCATTTTTTTGCAAATATGCTAGTTCATCAACCATGGCCTCTTTCTAGAGTTTTCCATCCATTGAATCTACCACTTCCCTAACAGTTATGGGATCATCATCAGTAATAGATAAAGAAAAAATTGAATGGAAAGCAGCTTGACTATACCTTTCTGGCTGCCTTCTTTCTCGAACTGATCTTTTCACAGTTAGAGTTTGTGGGTCTTCATCTTCTCATTCCTCTTCTGTTGTAGAGTCCGATTCCTCCTCCTTTATCTCAAACTGTACTTCTTAGGTTCCTTTGGTATGAATTCATGTTTAATAACATATTTCACCTCTCTAAATACCACATCATGGTTGTACACAACCTTCCTTGTTTATGGGTTCGAAATCTTATAACCTTTTAAACCATCCTTATAGCCAATAAATATGCACCTTTCAGAACTACTATCCAACTTGGTTCTTTTCTCCTTTGGAAAATATGCATTGCATCCAAATACCCTCAGATGTGAAAGAGAGGGTTTCTTACAAGTCCATACCTCTTGTGGAGTCTTATCCTCCAATGCTGATGAAGGTGATCTGTTGACCAGATAACATGCCGTCTCCACCGCCTCTTCCTGGAATTCCTCTCCTAACCTGGCACCACTGAGCATGCTTCTTGCCTTTTCCATCAACATCTCGTTCATTCTTTCTGCAACTCCATTTTGCTGAGGTGTGTATGGAGTAGTCTTCTGTTGTGCTATACCACACTTCTTATAGAACTCTTCAAATTCCTTGCAAAACTCTCCAATGTTAGTTGTCCTCATCACCTTTATCTTCTTCTCTATCTAGTTTTCCACCAGAGCCTTAAATTCTTTAAACCGGTAAAAGAGTTCAAATTTATTCCTGAGGAAATACATCCATGTATTCCTTCAGAATTCATCTATAAATGATACATAATACACAGACTTACCCAGTGATGGAACTGACAAAGGTCCAAACACATCATTGTGCACAAGCTCTAATATCCATTTCGCCCTCTTAGCACCAGAGGGGAAACTCACCCGATTCCGCTTCCCATATACACAATTTTCATAGAAATCAAAATCTAGAGAGAAATTAGACATAACTTCTACCGCACCATTACGATGAATTATTCAAAGGCCCTTCTCTCTAATATGTCCAAGCCTTTGATGCCATAGCATGGTATTTTCTCTAGAGACCATTAGATTTTCTGCTCCACTTTCAGAAACAACAGAATTGTTGCACCCATCAATAACAATGCTACACTAAAGCTTGTACAGAGTTCCAATACAAACTCCCTGCATCAATTCCAGTGCTCCCCGAACCATCTTGCAGGTATCTTTCTCGAACATTGTTTTTACACCTGCATCATCCAACTTGCTTACAAAAATCAGATTGCTGGCCAATGCAAGAATATGCAGAATACCTAAAAGTGTTCTAATCCTTCCACCTTGCAACTTCAACTTGACTTTTCCACAACAAACGATTCTAGCCTTCTTGTCATCCCCTAAGAAGACATCACCACAGTCATATTTATCATACTCACAAAACCTGGGGAGTGAAGTGAAAGGATACACCTGAGTCAATCAACCATGCCTCATGATCTACATGTGTACTTGAAGAAGAAGCCAAGTACACATCCCTACCTTCATATGAGGTGGTTTTTTCCTTTGCAGAAGGAGAATCATCAGATCCCTTTCCTTTCTCAAGAGCTTTATATCTACAACCCATTTTGAAGTACCCTACCTTTCTACATTTTTAGCACACCTTTACAGGTTTTCCTGGAGATTTAGATCTCCCACTCGAGGATTTATTTTTGTTTTTTCTCTTGGACCTTCCCCGTATAGAGAAGGCATCACCATTCCAGACCTCCATATTTTTTCTGTCTCATCTCCTCCGACAACAAGGATGAAACTATTTCATCAAACTGCAAGGTAGTCATATTGCTACCTATTTCAACAACTAGACTATCCCATGAATCTGGTAGAGAACACAACAAACTAATGCACTTATCTTCATTTGAAATTTTTATGTCAACAGATAACAATTGGCTTACCACAGTATTAAAGGAGTTCAGATGCTATGTCACTGAGTCTCTATCCTTCATCCTCAAGTTATACAACTTTTTCTATAGGAACAGTTTATTCACCAAAGACTTAGATTGGTACAAAGTCCGTAACTTATCCCACAAAGCCTTCGCCGAAGATTCCTCTAATACATTCAACAATCCTAAATCTAAGATACACAATCGTATTGTGCTCTTTGCCTTCCAATCCAACTTCGCCCAGTCTTCAACTGACATTTCCGTTGGTTTAGTACCCGCATCTACCATGATCCATTGATCTTTATCCACTAGTAGATCCTCCATATTGAGTTTCCACAACTCAAAACTCTAACCAATAAATTTCTCGATCTCTATTTTTCCACTGCTCACCATCTTCTTTTACCACAAGAATCGATCCCGCAGATCTCCCATTGACAGGGTCTACCATAGGCCTGAGCAAAACCTCTCAGCAGCAAAGGCATCCCCTTCAATCCAAAAAAACTCTGATACTAAATGTAGGTCTTAACCCGTACAAAAATTACCTGCATACGAATTCTAAAAACATAAAATAAACAATGGCGAGAGCATAAAACATAAAATAGATATACACAAAGATTTTCCCCTAGATCCTAAAACCGGGACTACCAGATTGATTTTTCATTATATTCCTTTCAATGTTACAATACATATATATACATGCTGAAGCATCCATAAACCCCAATCCAATAACCCTAAATTAGAACATAACCATAGTTCCGCAGAAAACCATCATGCCCAAAACCATGTGTGAAAACCATGCATAAAACCATAGGTAGGCCCGCCCACCTAATATAGGGTCGAAAAAAAAATTCCCCAGGGCACTACCCCGGACCCCGTAGAGGGGGGGTACTGCCCCCCTCAAACCCCCTGATGGTGGGGTGGGGGTTGTCACCCCCTCTGTGACCCCCCCATGCGTGGGGCTAGTCGTGTAAAGAATATAACACACACCCAACAATTAACAATTTATTTGTTTACGTCAAATAGTGAATAAATCACTTAAGCATTCTTCACAATAAAAACACTGTGGAATTATAAATTAGGAACTGAGAAATTTATGCACACACAAAATAAAAATGACACCAATATATTTGGACTAAATGTCCAAGAAAAAACCTCGAAGGGAAAACTGATGCGTTAGATGAGATTTTATTTTTTTTATGCAACAATTTAAGAATTATTATAATTTTCCAACCAACTATCCTCTAGAAATATAAATCACAACTGGAAAAATAATCTAGAGATCCCTGATCTCCTTTTCAAATCAACTTAGCCTCCTCTGGTTTTCTCTCACCCCAACTGGTAACTCATGCTGCTTCCTGGAACATGCATTGCAATCTCTGAGCAACATGCACAACTCTGGATATGCCTCCAACTGGATTGTCTAGCCTCCTCCTACCTCTGGAAATAACTCGATCTACCACATGGAAGATGATCTGACCTTCGAAAACCGAATCAACCCTCTTCCGGGAACTTGCACTAGTGTTTCTGGCTATTCACACAATTTGTATGGCCTCCTTTGTAGATGTATTTTTCCTCCCTTTTTCTATCACTTTGGAACTATAAAATCACTAGGAATCTATTCATAATTCTAATCACAAATTATCTATTGCTCCCTCTCTCTAATGCTCTTCACTTGGCTTGAACTATGCCCCTACTAAAGATTACAAACCAGGTATCTCGATCTTCCTTTCATAACTCAATCATATTAATGCTATCTCCAAACCCTTTGAACTTCTCTTATAATCTCTAATTGAGTCTTCAACGAACATCATTTAATATCCATAAATGATTAAGATAAGTCTCTAGAGCAATCTCGAACATCCTTAATTAATTGAATTTATTTTACCACTTTCCCTAAGTTATACTTCAGAAATATTATAATTATGGAAAATTAATTTAATTAAGGTGTTTCCCAGGCTTATCTTATGAAACCTTTGTGGGTTTTGAAGATCTAGTGTTCCTTACACTCTTAGTATCATTTGAGACTAGAAAACATGTCAATTTCTACATAAACTAACACACAGTGCCAATAATTTCATAGTGTCGAGACTTTCCAACAGTACCGAGATTTCACCACAGTGTTGAGACTTGACAATAGTGTTGAGGTTTCACTGTGTCGAGACTTTCAAAGTGTTGAGATTTACCATAGTGTTGAGACTTCAGTTTAATGTTATGTATGTATATCAATGATAGATCCTCAAGTGCCTCAAGCCAAAACTTGTTTTTATAACAAAGACAAACCTCTGGGTGCCTCAAACCAGCAACCAATCATCATGCCAAAGAATTCACATAATTGATGTAGCCACAAAACTCAACCATCGACTTATAATTGAACTTCTCATCATTTGAATGTGTGTTGAGTCATTGTGTGAAAAGTGTATTTGCATTTGTCATGTGGAATGAGGGCTCATGAGTGCCAAGTGATGTTCAATGTAATGTGTCATTCGAAGGCCCCCAACCATATGGAAACAAGCCATACAACCCTGCCAAAATTACCATGTCTAAAATGTAAGGTTTTGATGCTAGAAGAATAACCATATTTACCATACCCCATGACCTGGACCTTGAAGGTCAATGGTCATCAATGGAAATCTATGATGGGTTCCATTTGTCCCCCGCTCAAATTTATCTACCACATGGCGAACCTTGGAGGTGTCACATCACCTATTGATGTCACCCATTTGAACCTGTAATTAGCTGCCACATGTCACTACAGGATAGGATGGTGACCTAGGTTAAATTTCATGCAAGTTATTCTTCCATTTATTGCTAAATTTCTCATTTAATTGTCGAATGCGTATGATTTGAGGAAACATGATTGAACTTTAAATTTTTTAAAGTTAATTCAAGTTAGATTGCTACTCACCATTTATTGAATCACTAAACCATATATCTAATAGGACGATATGTGTTGCTTAACAAATTTGGTGTTTTTGGGTTTTGGTCCTTCACAAATGCTGATCTTCAAATGACCATAACTTCTCATCCAGGAAGAGTTTTTTAGAGTGTGATATACCATTGGAAAGGTCCTAATGAGGACTATCCAAACATACTATCCATAGGCTCATTAGGGAATTATAATAACATAAAAAAAACTTAATGAACTTAAAACTTATTTGTCATCACTTGATGAGGGCATTAAAGAATTCAGGCTATCATATTGCTTCGTAAATGACACTGCTACTTCCTTAGGCATTCACTTTGATATGAATGACACCAGTTGTCATCAATGACAACACTAAGTACAACAATCCCCCCCTTTATTATTGATGGAAACACCACCAAATATTAAACACCATAAGGCATTGATAGTAATTGATGACAATGGGTCGAAACTCAAAACTCCCCCTGACATGATGCTAGGTACTTTTTTCTTGATTTTGTTGCTTCTCTTTCTTTCTTCTTGCATGTCTTATCCCTTTTACCTTTTTTCTTGATATTTTTTCTTCTTTGTCTCCCTTATTCAATGCTTATATTCTATTCTCATTTGAGATCAATGGCAAAGGGACAACAAAGTTGTCATGACTGTGTGAACCTAATCTTGATATAAGTGAAGTCTCCTATTGAGACCATGCTATAAATTCCTGACAATTCTTCTCCAACCATTCTAGTACTTTCCCATGGACTTGATAGAGTCTCCCCCTTAGAACGTGATTCTAACATTTATAAGTTCCTACCTATGCTCTCCCACTATTCTTGGAATTTCCTGTAGACCTGATAGAGTCTCCCCCTAAGACCATGCTGCCAAGATTTGTAAGTTCCTTCCTGTTCTATTCCACTATTATTGGAATTTCTTATGGACCTGATAGAGTCTCCCCTGAGACCGCGCTTGTTTTGAACCTAATCAATAAAATATCCCTTTCTCAATATGCTTTCATCTTCATCTATCCTTAAACCGCTTTACATTTGAGATATAATCATCAAGTCATACTTTCCAATGCAAATAGATTCCCCCCCTGTCACTTTTCATGTGTTTCCCTTGTACCAATATCTTCTTCCTACAATTAATCATTCTTTCTAGATAATCTTACTTCTTCAAGTTATGATATTGAAGAAGCTATACCAAGGGATTAGATATGAGGTGTCAAATATAACCCAGGTTCTTCCTGTATCCTTTTCTATATTGTAGAGTTTATTCTTGGATTAATAGGGAATCCCTCTCTCTTGTGCCATCTCAAGTTGAGTCTGCAATCACGTGTTGTGTGTCCTTCATTGTGACATGCACAACACATAATATTAGGATTTAGTATTGACAAAAATGACTAATGTGTTCTTCTAATTTGGTCCATATGCCTAAATCTAGGCACTTGATCACATCTTGTATACTTGATCATATCATAAGCTCTGGAATCCTAAGCTTTGTGACCAAATTTTATACATGAAAAGCAATAATGAAATAACTGACTTTGATTCGTGGAGGTATAGGGAGATATTGATATTTTGAATTTGTTCCTTAGAAGAGCTTAACCCATCTGTTGATTTCTAACTCCTGCTTCATTACTTCTCATGGATCCTTTGTGAAGATTTTCTATCATGGGGGGTTTTATTCTTTCATCCTTTTTGTGAATTAGATATATCCTACTGATTCATGGAATCATTTTAAGGATTATTTAAATGAACATGCTTGGTTTGATTCATCATTTTCTTAGGATATTCAAGAGAATTGTTGCTAAATGTAATGAATGTTTGGTCAATCTTCTTAGGATGACCTTCATTTGATGTGTTTCGAAGACCTTTATTCTTGGATGTCTCATAATTTTCTTGGTAACCAAGATTTTTTTTGATGAGAGGATATCTTTGGATGTTAAGAATGTGATCCAAAGATTTAGATCCTTTGTGAAACTTTAAGTTTTGTTTGGTCTGCTCCAATTCTTCTCTCAAAAGCACAACTTCCTCCTCTAATATTTCACAAATTGTTCCTTGTCAATCAATTGTTATGACACAAAATCCTTTATCCTCTTAGCTTCTTCTAGTTCAACTTTGAGAGAAATAATTGTCTCTTCATTTATATCTGTGCTAGAGTCGCTGCATTGGTTGAACTTCACTCTTGAAAGTTCTTATTTATTTCAAGGCACTTTTAAGTTCTCCTTCATAGTCTATTTCAGCTTCAAGTTGTCTTGTTTCAACAAAAAACAATATCTCAATTATTTCTTCATTAGATACAATTTCATAACTTTTGTAATCACTTTCTTCTTTTGCATAGAAATTCTTCTTCTTGTCCCCTTACTTCTTCTTTTGATTCTTAGACTTGAATCTTGGCTCATCATCACTATCATTCATTTTTGAATAATGACATTTAGAAGCATAATTTCATATTCTTCCACATTCAGTTCCTTTTTTAGTTTCCAGATAAAATAGGATTCGTCTTCATTAGAGTTAGAGTCCGGATTTTCTTGCTTTTCCCCTTATTTGGATACATGGAATGCTACTTCCTTGGTTCTTGATCTGTCCTCCTTTATCCTTTTCTCATATGTTGAGAGTGTTCCATGAAGTACATCCATAGTCATTGTATATATATTCATTGTTCTTCAAGGGTTGATGCTTTGGGATTAAATCTTAACAAAAGAGATCTGAATATTTTTCAAACAACAACACTATGCTTAACTTATTCTCTGAGACCTACAATACAGTTGACAATCTTTTCTACTTGAGGAAACTATGAAGCAATATCCTCATCTTCTTCCATATTTAAACTTTTGAATTGGGACCTAAAGGAATGTAGCCTAGCTTCTTTCACCTTCATGTCCCCTTCATAATAGGTTTTAATATTGTTCCATATATCATGAGCTAAATTACACATCATTATTTTGACAAATTATGAGTCTATCAAGCCACTCAAAATAACATGTTTAGCTTATGAATTAGATGTATAAATCGCCTTATTGATTGTATATGTTGGAGAAGAAATAGGGACTTTATACTCGGTTTCCACAATTCTCCAAACATCATCTCCTATGGAAATGATATATGTCTCCTTTCTAATCTTCCAAAAAGCATAGTTAGATCCATAAAAAATAGGAGGCTTGATTTGCTTCTATGATCATGGCCATATTTCCTCGAAATAAACCTTCTATTAGTTAATTGTTCTTGAAGGCACCTACTTTGATAACACTTGCTTCACTAATTATCACACTGAGATGAGGGTTAAATAAAAGTGTTTACAAGTTTGTAATTTCAACACATTTGACCAATAATCAATGATGTAGCAATGTACCATAAATATTTGCAACATAATAATAAAGAAAACAATGCATCAAGAAGCCATCATCAAATCACCACAAGGGGACACTAGATTTTACGTGGGAACCCATATGGGAGAAAAACACAAATTCTTGTTCTTGTTCTTCTTTAATTCATTACATATATTTGTAGGCACCAATCTATTGGTGGCTACCACCTCCATGATATGCAAGCAACTACTTGCAGTAGGTTATAAACTGATTGGGGCGCCAACCTTAAAAATGTGCAAGCAACTACTCACTCTAGGCTATATCTTGATTGAGGCAAGAACCTCAGTGGAGGCACTCACCTCCTTCTTCTACTTCTTGTGGACCAATTTTCATAATATTTCAAACTAGATCCACCTGCTCTTCAATGTAGGTCTTCAAATCAATCATGCTATTTTATCACACTACTATCATTAACCTTTTCCATACCCTATCCATACTGTATTCCTATATGTTCGTCAATCTAGTTACATAAAAACCTTCTCAGAACCTACTACTGTCATATACCCAAAACTAACCGCAACTTGCTTAGAAGCCTCAAAACATATAACACTCATTTTACACATCAAAAATGCATCATCAAGACATTTCATGCCTCCATGACTATTCACCATTTAGCAATGATCATCGTGCTTTCTCCAGAATCCAATTTGGCCCTAAAATGAGCCTAGAACCCTCCAAAAATCATACAAGGCTATACAAGCCATACAAAAATTAGCTATTCGATAGAATGATCCAATTTTTTCACATTCTACAAAATGGAATTTTATGTCATCTACCGAACAATCTAATTATTCTAGAAATAGTCAAATGACATGTGCCAAGATCCCCATATATAAAAATAATTTGACTGAGTCTGACCAAACTCAATCCAATGACTTTAATAGTGCAAACCAAATCAAACAACCAATTTGGTGAGTCACTAATCGTGGTTACATGCAAAATGTGTATATAGAAGACATACCTATGAGCGCCTCAAACCATCGACCAACCACAATCTCTTGCCTTCACAAAAACTTGTGTTACTTATCAAAGACAAACCTTCAAGTGCATTGAACCATCGACCAATCACAATGTCAATACTTCACTAAACCATAGTGTAGATATTTCACCATTGTAGCGAGACTTCACAATAATGTTGAGAATTCATGGTACCATGATTTCACCACAATGTTGAGAGTTCAAAAACATAGTGTTGAGACTTCACAACTGTGTCAAGAATTCATGACAATGTCGATATTTCATGGTGTTGAGACTTCACAGCGTTGAAACTTTACCGAGACTTCAAAACAATATCAAAACTTCACAACAATTCTAAGAATTCATGGTGCTGAGACTTTCACAGTGATGAGACTTTACAATGGTGTTGATATTTCACCAGAATCTTGAGACTTTACAATAGTGTTGATACTTCTTGGTGTAGATAATTTCATAGTTCTAAGACTTTACAACAATGCCGAGACTTCACCACAGTGCCAAGACTTCACCACAATGCTCAGACTTGACAATAGTTTTGAGGCATTACATTTACAAGACTTCATGGTACCAATACTTTCACAGTGCTGATACTTTACAAGAGTATCAATATTTCACCACAACACTGAGACTTCACAACAATGCCAAGATTTCACGATAGTGCCGAAACTTCACAACACTGCTAAGACTTCACGACGCAAAAAGTTTCACAGTGCTGAGACTTTACTGCAATGCCAAGACTTTAGTTCATACTATGTATGTATATCAATGAGAGGACCTCGAGTGCCTTGAGCCAAAACTTGTTTTTATAATAGAGACATACTTCTAGGCACCTCGAACCATCAACCAAACATCATGCCAAATACTTGATTTAACTGATGCAACCACAAAACTCAATCATTGACTTATAAATGAGCATCTCATCATTCAAATGTGTGTTGATTCAATATTTATATTTTTCATGTAGACACGAGGCTCATGAGGGCCAACCAACATTCAACATAATGTGCCATTTGAAGACCCCCAACCATATGGAAACGAGCCATACAACCCTACCAAAATGATAATGTCCAAACTTTAAAGTTTCAGTGCTAAAGAGATAACACATATGTCCATACCCCATGACCTGGACCTTGGGGAACAATGGTCATTGGTATTATGACATCATCATGCCACATGGTATCCCATGCGGGGTGCTATGTGTCCCCCAAATTCTTCCTTTTCACAAATCAGAATGCCCCAAATATGTATGCCACATGGCAGACCATGGAGGTTCCACATAATCTGGTGATGTCACCCATCTCAACCTATAATTATCTTCCACATGTCATTGCGAGATGGGCTGGTGACATAGGTTAAATTTCACACAAATTATTCTACCATATGGCATTAAACTTCTCATCTAGCTGTCAAATCCATCCAATATGAGAAACCAAGCTCTAGCTTTAGTAGACATGCAATTTGGAATCTATCCACCATAGATTGAATCACTATACCATATATCCACCAAGAATATGCAAACTATTTAACAAATTTGGTGCTTTTGGGGTTTTCTCCATAGTTTGGGTCCTTCACAAATGTTGATCTTCAGATGGCCATAACTTCTCACATGGGAGGAGTTTTTAAAGTGTGATATACCATTGGAAAGCTATTAATGAGACCATCCAACCCGTTGTATATGCTACAACACCATCCAAAAATTTTCCTAACTTCAAAATTTGGAGCCTCATGATAATTTCATCTCTCATTTCAAGTCATTAATGTCTTGGTTTGGTCATGTTTTCTAAGTGTTCAAGTCCTTTCTTAAGAAACCTAAGTGTCAAAGTTGTATTTTTTCACATGCCTAGCTCGTGATGCCTTCATAGGAAACTTCTTCAAAGCAGGCATGTCACACTTCATGTTGATGGTTAGTGTGCACCTTTTAGAGACAAGTAACCAAACCTCTTGTTGACAGAGATTCATTTCACAATTCCCAAACATAGTTACTAACAATGATTGTGCAATCCTTACTGACAATGACTGTGCACTCCTTGTTGATAGTGATTGCGCACTCCTTGCTGACAACAACTACACAATCCCTGTTGACAGTCAATGCACAATCTCTAAAGTCAGTACTGTCACACTTCTAAGTGGAAGCCAACTCACTCTTGAATCCTAGTTTCCCGACGTGCACCGAGCACACTCACAAATCCTAACCCTAATTGCACATCTACTCTCCCTATATAAAGATTCCAGCCCATGACTTATTTCACATTTATCTTTCACTTCCAAGATCTGTGCATTTTTGGAGCACAAGGAGCATCCCTCACTCTTGGTTGCAAATGCGCCATCTTTTAGGTGAGTCTTTCAACTGTCGCTTTTGCTTACTTTTTACTTCGCATGTGTCACCTTTGATTTCACAACTATTGCTTTTGGTTTCTTTTTCTTTTGCATGTCTCGCTTTTGCTTGCTTTCACTTTTGCATGTGTCTCTTTCACTTGCTTTCACATATCTTGTTAAGAGCACCCCAGTGCACCTTCTAGAGGCAACTCCATTGAAATTTCTCACATTAGTTGATCCTACCTATTACAAGAACATGCACTGGACACACTCCCATGGAAGATTCCACTTTCTCATTACAATTGACACTTGTGTTGTAAATAGTTGCATCGTAACTATCGCACTTGGAGATAAGTGTTATTTTGTTCTCATCTCAATATATACATGATAGTCTTGGGTACTACACATATTGTTTTCATGTGCTTGACTTTTGTATGTGTGTGTGATCATCTTTAGGACCTGTTTGTATGCTCTTAATCTCTCTCTCTCTCTTGTCCTACTCATCTCACACTTAGTCAATTTTCGAGTTCTTCGTTATCCTCACATCATGAGCAAGTAATGACCACATTTGACTTCCAACCAAGTGATGAGCACATTGTGCACTCCTAAGCCTCAATGATGACGCCCTTGTCTCCTGAATTTGCACACTATGCCAATCTTGAGGAAAAATCCCTTCATTTCACATTGTGCATATTCAGAGCACAATCACTCAACCCTTTTTGCTTACACTTTCCCACTACGCAAAGCCTTGATCAACCTTGCTTTATGTTACACATTTCACATTCCTAGTGGACAACGAGGTCTCATTTAGCTCCTTGAAGTGACAACTTGTGGAATATCTAGTATTAGGCCCCTATACTACAACTGTAACCCCTTATTATTATTAGTACAACCCCCTTATTATATTGATGTACCCATGTAGTGCCCATATTGTTACTATTGTGCCCCATAGAAGCCCACTATTTTTATTATTATGCCCTTACATTATTATTGTTACGTCGGCTCTGATTATATTATGACCCCTTAGACTCCTATATATAGAAAGGAGGTATTTTCATTTGTATCATCGAAGAATTGCTCATTTATGTAATGTAAAGGAGGTTGCCCCCTCGAAGAGGCTGAATTCTAAGGCATTGATCTATCTTTTCTATCTTTTTCTTGAGCTGGTTTCATAACATAGAGCCTCCTCCTCACTCATTGCACACTACTCAATCTTAGTGAGCAAGCCTGCCATCCTTTCCTCCTAAACCTACACTTTCTGCCCAAGAAGGTCTCTCTTCCAGTCCTTATGCACCGTCCTATAACAATCAACATCTTACATGAGTAAACAAGATAGAATAGGTGATATTCAGATTGGTATTTTGTTGTCATGAGTGAAATTCATTTGTAGGTGGTATCAGCCTAACGTGCATAGATGATGGTCAAGGAGGTCATGAAGGAGAGGTTTCAGGAAGACACTTGTGGAGATAAGGCATAAATATCCTATCATGCAGGAGTAAATGAATCTTGGACCACGATGGGGAGATGTAAAATCATGTTGACTTAGAAGTTCCAATACCTATCTTGACCCTTTGGAGGGTGAATGTGCAACACATCTCATATAAATCATGAAGAGTTGAAGACATAGCCGCAAAGAGAAGAACTTGTCATTGATACATTACAATCAAGTCTTATGTCACAGTCGCAAAATTGTAGCTTCACAATGTGAACACAAGAGTACTATTTTGTTCTATGTATTTTCGACACATTATTGGTGGAATGTAATTATGTAATTTTGAAAATTGGAAAATGTAAATTGTGTGGAAGCCCAAGGGGTCATGAAATGTGAAAAGTCACTAGGAATTCCAATGTCATGTAGGAGCTCAAGAGTCATGAGGGAGGCTATGAGTCACACGGGAGGTGAAAGATCACCTCATTTGTTATAAATAAACCCTCATAACTCAAGAAAGGGACTTTTCACCTTGGCTTCTCTAGCTTAGCATAGGAGAGAAGATCATTCTTTGGAGGAGTAAGTGGTGGCTTAATGTTCCACTATTGGAGCTAGTGATTCATCATTGAAATTATGTATCTTGGAGCTTTCACTTAATGTCTTGAAGCTCTCAAAGTTGGTGCACTTTCATGCATGTATCGTGAATGTTGTAAGGCTATTCTTTTTATATTTATAATGTATGTTTGTATTTAATGTTCTAAAGAAAATGAACTATTTGGTTGGGTTTGGTATACATATAGTTAAATGTGTGTTCTTACTTGCTTTCATGATCCTATTTACTTTGTGAACTATTTTGCAAGTTAATTAATGGTTCTTTCTATGCTCGTGTGCGTATTTATTAGGATAGTACTATTAATTTTCTTCTAAAGGCTCACCCTCTCTTTTCCTATCTGTGAAAATACATTATACATATTGCAATTGTGTGTTTCACAATGCTAACTTACTTGCTTATCTCGAAAATTATGTGTATCATCTCTTATGTTGATAATTGCAGCCAAGGAAAATCTTTAAGATCATTGTAATGGCAGTTGGGACGAATTCCTAGATGAGGCTCCTATCCCAAATGGTGTGATGTCTAATTGGGATTGCATATCGGGGAGACCCCATACTATTGGTGGCATCCAACAGTGTCAATAGATTTGATGCTAGAGGGAGGGCCAGATGACAAGCTACGCTTGTTGAGTCTCTTTTGAATCTTTCATCTTGAATGGCTCATTCCCAAATCATAATTTTGGGATGTTTTTCTAGTAGAGAGAATCTTACAATCCCTGTGGAACTAATTTACAACTTATCTCAATTAAAATTTGATGGCGAGGATGGAACATCCATACTTGAACATACACTTCAATTTCTTAAATTTTGTGATCTTTATGAAGTGAATTGTGAATATGTTGCCTATAAATTATTCACCCTAATACTTGAAGGTCGAGTTAAGAAATGGTGTCACACTTTACCAGTTTCTTATATTCATTCGTTCAAACAAGTTTTCAAGGATCTTCATCAAGCCTTTGATAGGAATGCTTATCGAGATGTTTATGAAAGGTTAATTGACTTAGAATAAAATTTGATGAATCACTAGAGGATTTTGTTGATATATTTTTTCTCCTTTGATATGAATTTTCCGAAGAAGATGTGGAATGGGATTTCATGGGTGAAAAATTGTAACATTTGGTTTGAATATGTTTGAAATAATTTGAATATGATTTCCTTGTTGATTTGGGTCTCCCAACTTTTCTTGATCATGAGGAACCTCAACCCTCAAAGGAGGAATCTACTACCCACTTTGTCCATTGTCCTCCTCCTTTTTCATTACCAAATAGAGTGGTCTCGTGTACTAATGTTGAAGTTGAGGAACATGAAAATCATATTGTCAATCCACTTATTCCATCTACATATACTTCTCACGATCAAGATCTCAAGTTAAATATTGAATCTAATTTTATTGATGATATTACTTCTTCAAGGGATATCTGTCATCCTCTATTATTTACATCTCATGCCTATATGTACCTTTATTCGCTTAATTAATCTACCCTACCAGAAAATTGTTTTAGATACTTGTGATTCTCAATTTTCTAGTCCAAATGGTAATTAGGTACAATATGGTTACATATCATAGGTACAGGAGGGTAAGGATGAAGACATTCTTTCTCTCTTCCCTCTTTCAAATTCCTCTATGTCAAGATGATGTTTCTACATCCATGGCTGATAAAGGAACATTTGATCTTGGTAATCATTCAAATGAAACCAAATCCCTTGACCAAGATAAAGGCTTGGGAAATCATCACCCTGATGATGATGACTCCATTACTATATATGGTTATGAATTCCCAGGTACATCGACTAATCTTTTGATTTCTTAAGAATACTTGGATTTGCAAGGTTTAAATCTCGAATCCGATCTGATCAAAAAATAATTTCTTATGGGAATCTCTTCTTCATCTCACCGTCCCTTGTGCCTTGATGCATGTAATGAATAATATGATGTTGATAATATCCCATATTATTAAAATTCACAATATAATGAGAAGAGTTTTGAGTTGAAACAAGGTGGTAAGGTCACACCCGATGAAGAATAAAACATTGAAATTATCTACCATCCATTATATGCCTTGAAATATCCATTTTTGCATGGGGTTAATCCTTCAGTTCAATTGTTCGTGAAGTTTCTTCAATCTATATATCTTTAGATCTAAAACTAGAAGAACCTTATGGATTAGATAATTTGTTTCTTGATGTTGAAATACCTGATCAAATTAGTAAACTCAACAATATTTGTTTTGTTAGTAAGGATTTGGTTGATATAGATAACGCTGGTGTGATCGAGACCTCAAAGTTTTATCATTCTATATTTGAAGGTTCTAGGACTTGTCAGGAAGTTGAGGCACTTCAGATTTTGTTGTTGGCTATGTCAGGTTCTCGTGATCCTAATGAGATCCTCGAACTAATTTAGATCCATATCTTCTTGCATAATTATTTTCTTAGCATTGTCTCACTAGATTTAAGCTCACTCTTGAAGGATTTTCAACATTTTCAAGTTATTTCCCTTAATCCTCAAGGTAGAGTGTCTGATCATATAGAATATTCTTGTTTAGTTAATTATTCTTCATGAAAATATATTTTATTAAATTTAGGGTTGGAATGCATATCTTTCATGGATGCACGTAGCTTTGGAGTCTATCATTTTTCTTATCGGGACAAGGATCCTCATTGGCTAAAATATTTATTTCTATTGAACGACTCTGTGAGTAATCAACTCCTTATCCTTCTTGTATATGTTTTGGAGATAATCATTTTTTCTCTGGTATAATCTATCCTTTTGAGGTTAGTAAATGCTTGAGTCATTTGGTCGATCAAAACCCACATGTTAAAAAATTTATTTCCCATGTTGATATGAATATTGGATTTGATTTGACACATGCTTATAATATTTTTTCAACCTCGTATCCTAATTGATTTCCTAGATTTATGATGCCATCAATTTTTTTTTTTAATTCCCCAAGCTCTCATATTGTTGGTCTAGTATGTAATCAGATACAAAGGGAACTAATGGAGAATTGAGAATCTTATATGAAAATCCACTAATCTGATCATAACACTGGTTCTAATAGATTGTTGTCGCTGCAACAATGACCATCCAAAATTTTTTCCTAAGTCAATTTTGGAGCCTACATGAACTGTCGTTTCAAACCCTTTAGTGTCGTCACATTGTTTGTTTTGTTATCCTTATATTTTCTCGTAATGTCGCATAATCCTAAGTCAATGTTTCCTGAGTGTCGTCACCTAACCCTTAGAGGGATGAACAAGTGTGCCCTCCTTAAGTGCATGCCTTCATGCTAAAGACATGTGGCATTCTTGAATGCATGCATGAGCTTCCTTGGTTCATGTGGACACACTCCTAGAAAATAAGGGCCCACTTAACTTCCTTCAACTAATTCATTCACTCGGCGACAAGTGGTGATCATGCATGAAGCAATTTTGCATGTAATATCTTTCAAATTAACCCAACTAATCATTCAGTTTCATAATCATTCTCATCTAGTTCTGGAGCACATCTATGGATCAAGAAACTCTTCATAAATCTGCATTACAACTAAGTTTTGCATGTTGAATCTATTCACTTCCTTTTGTGATTTAATTGTCGATCTTGCTTTCCTTGCTGGAATTTCTTTGTTTTTTAGTTTATTTACTAGTGTTTCTATTAAATCTTGGCTCTACGAGTGTTAATATTCTGTCGCAAGTTGAAACTATGCATGTTCCTTGACCCTTCACATTCTAAGGATGATTGTGACAATAACCATAAAAGCTTGTAGATATTTCTTCTTCTCATTTCTATCTTGAAATCTTGCTACTGAGCCTGTTCTTGAGTCATTCTTTGGTAGAGTACACTTCTGGAACTTGAAGCCCGATTAGCTCTAAAAATTATGCCCAAAATAGACCAGTTTGTCTCTTGAGTGCACTCCTTCACCACGAATAAATGCACCCTTCTTGAGTGCATGTGCGCACCCCAAAGGCTTGAATGTTTGTCCCTCATCCCTTCGGCATGCAGTAGTGTGCCCTCCTTGTCCTTGAGTGCACAAGCACACCCTGAAGGCCCACTTTTCCCTTCATCTCTTCAGAGTGTGCCAGTGTGCCCTCTCTGTCTCTTTGAGCGCACCTTGAAGGCCTAAAGGCCCAGAGATTCACCCCTTCATCTCTTTGGAGTGCACCCTTACACCCTTGAGGTTTTCCTTCTCTTTCTTGAGCGCATGAGCACACTACAAAGCTATGAATGACCCTTGACTCCCCTTCTTGCTTTGAAAGTGCACCCTCCTTGGTTGCATGCCTATTTTCTCACATATGCAAGTAATTATGTGCCATCATTGTTAAATTCTCATGCTTAATTACATTTACTGGCTCTTTGTGTATGATTTGTCAAGATATTGCTGCAAAGTTAGGATTTCATAAGTTAATCTTTTCATCACAAGATGCTTCCACAAACAGGGGTTCGAGCTACAAGTATTATCACTCTTTCATCATATGTTCAAGCCATGCCTCCTGGTACACATAAAGTGACCTCCACAGAAGCCTCAGAAGCAAGCACTGAGGAAGCAGTTGAAGTAACAAAGCCAACTATTCCCATTTATGCAGAACACAATGCTTCATTGATAAGTAAATTGAGGTCACATGGGGCAGCATAAAGGACACATTCATGCATAAAAAATTTACTGAGAACTTGGAGGACTTAGAAGTATATAGAAATATCAAGTAGTCCAAGACACATAAGATCACATGCATATTCCCAGTCATCCCTTGTGCAGAAGTGATTGAGTGGATTATTACACACATGGATGACTCTCATCTCATGCTTTAGAGTGAAAGTGGTGGTCATCTTGCCGCCTATTATGGAGAAGACATAAAGACTTGCTACAAGATGCTTAGGCCCACTGAATATGCAAATAATGACTTATACGTCATATGGGCTGATCTCGACACAAGTGACATCATCAAATTATGGTGTCGAGAGCCTTCTAAGTTTCACCACCGCCCATTTGCAGTTTATCCAACCAAGATTCTCTGAGATGTATATCAATATCTTATTTCCATGTGCTATTGGTTGCATGGGCAGAAGAATGGTGAGTTGTTTGAGGAAAAATGCATATATATGCTCAATATGGTGGTTACCCATGGTAAAAATTTCAATTGGATGGATATATTGTCATTTGAGTTGCAACACAATGTGGGGAAGGAAAAAAAATCTTTGAGGGCGAACTAGGCACCAAAACAATGTAAGTATGCATTTCTTTTAGACAGAAGCTTTGCATAATATGCTTTCCCAAGAATATACAGGAACTAGACCCCTCATAAAAAGTTCCTAGTTTACTTTCACTACAGAGTGTTGTCAGAATCAAGCTTCAGAGGTGCATATGACAGATTGGTTGAACACTTATTTGCAATTATATTCCACATGATATTCAAGATCAATCCACCTAACATGATCGATCAGGTGAATGAGACATTCAAAATATTGCAGATTGGTTTGCAGTGCCTGAGGTTACATATATAAAATGTTTTGGATTTCAGATCTCCCCTCATCTCATGCCACGATATGTGACCAACAAGGTGGTCATGCAGGAAGTAACTTATCAGTTGGACAAGGGATTGTTAGGAGTCCTTCACAGGAGGAAGAAAGTCCCTTGGCCCACCTTCCTTTTGAGGACCATATTATATGAGTTATATAGACACAAGGAAACAACTGCAAAAATACAACAATTGGATCACTTTCACTTTGTAACTAAATAATTTCATGGATATGATTGCAAGAGAGCGTGTAGGAAACATTGTGAAAGGACTG
This sequence comes from Pinus taeda, assembly GCA_000404065.3. Classification (NCBI taxonomy): domain Eukaryota; kingdom Viridiplantae; phylum Streptophyta; class Pinopsida; order Pinales; family Pinaceae; genus Pinus; species Pinus taeda. The sequence continues at coordinate 77,429 of APFE030554039.1, read as the reverse complement.
ATTTCAATTGGGGGTATTCAACAATGTCCATAGTAGAAGATGAGAAGGTGAAGAATTGGTACAATGTATTTAAAAATACACATCTAGGGATGGAGAACAATTCACCCCAAGATCCACTGGCTCAAGATATGTAGGTGTAGGAGGAATAACATATAACTCCTCTAGCAAAGAGTGTAGCTCCTAGGAAGAGGACCAAGTATGTTTCGATAGAAGAGAGCAACATGAAATGGAAAGTTGATCCTTTGAATACAGGAGCTATTCAAGCAGAATAAGAGAGGAGAGAAGTAGAAGAATCAAGACGAGTTGTTTAGAAAGAAACATGAAGAAGAAGAGGAAAGGAGAAGAATATAAGAGGACCAAAAAAGGAAATCCCAGGAGGAATAATAAACATAAAGACTGGACAACAAAAAATTAGCTCAAGAGATAGAGGAAGAGTTGGACGAAGAGGATACCATCTACCCCATGGATGATGAACATATTCTCCAGAAGAACTGCCACTCACAGGTGGTCATCTTCCATTTGGAGAAATGGGAATCACACCTCCACCTGCAAACAAAGTCATGGATGTGTGCACTATCATGTTTGATCAACACAATAAGAGGATTGTGCAACAAAGATGAAGATACTTCTCAAATGATCCTCAAAACCCAGTCTCAGTATCTACAAAGAAGGTGATAACTACCAATACTAGAAGGAATCCCATGGAAATCATGGAGGCAAATGTTGCTTTTGCTATAACAGCGCAGGATAGCTCTGAATATTTGTTGAATGACAACACTAGATTAAAGAGAGAACTTGTTGTAATGAAGCAACAAGCAGAACACTTTGCAACATATAATCAATGGTTATCTTCACACAACTTCAACACAGAAGAATGATAGTCATCCATGCAGGAGGAACTGGGGCCAATGGAGGACACCATGGAATGATTATATGATGAGATGATACTTCTACAACAAGTGGTGGCTCTTCTCGTTGGCATTCAAAAGAAAGCACAAGAAGTGGTAAAAACTCTTGAAAGTGGAAAATAGAGAAGTTGACCAACTTTTGGAATGGGCTGTCAAGTATCCTGATGCTCCACAACATTTAGAGAGAAAAGATAGGATTACAACTAAGATAGATAGAGTTCAGTTGAGACTCCACCATCAGAACTACATGTGTCTTGGAGAACAACCAATTATCACTATTTCCGCTTACAATCGACTCCATAATGGCTTTGAGTGTGTAGCAAAAAAGAATGGGATGCCCTAAATAGGATCACTTGAATAAATCAAAGGTAGGGAAATCATCTTATAGGAGATTAGGAAATACATATAGCATATCAAGCAAGCATCAGAACATGAAGGCTTTGAAATCACCAAAGACATTATTCTACAATATCCCATCGCATTAGTCAAAGCTCATATGGAACTCTCATGGCCATGGAATAATGTACAATCAAGATCCAAGACCATTTTGATAGAGGTACTAGAGGTGAAGATGTGTTATGCATGGGACTTGCCATTTCGAGTCAAAGTCATCTCAATGAAGGTTAGAGCATGGCACACATACATCACAAATGAGCTCCATGAGGAAGCAAATGCTTTGTCAATTTAATAAGGCTTTTTCCTATTATTAGTTTTGTCTTATATAGCCACCATCTCATATGTAATTTTTCTTTTCTAATAAATGGTATGTAATTAAGTCCAAGAGACACATGTAGAATGTGAATCGCCACATATAGAATGTAAAGGGTCATGTTTAGAATATGAATGATCATAGAAGTTAAAGAGTCATGAGGAAGCTCAAAGGTCATTTTCATTAGTTATAAATAACTCCTCATAACTCAAACTAAGGGCTTGGATTCTTGGAGCCTTGCCTTGGCTTCTCTTGTAGTGCATAGGAGATAAATCATTCTTTAGAGAAGCAAGTATTGACTTTATATTCCACTACTGGATCTAGTGTTTCATTATTGTAATGGTGTACTTGGGATATTTAATTTATAATTAGAAGCTATATCAGACAACATCTCTTCATACATGTATCATAGATATAGTAGGACTATTCTTTTTATGTTTGCGGTATATGTTGCTTTAATTACGTACTAAGTCTAATGAACTATTTCGTTGCTTGGATATGGTCGATATTGAATGGATGGTGTTATGTTTCCATGATTGTTGTTTATTATGTTAAATAATTTGTAGGTACTCAACAAGCCTTTCTCTTTGTTCTCGGGTCTCCCTTTAGGAGGCTCTTTTTCCTTTATCATTTGTAGAAGTTACCTTGTGCACCTTACGTTGGGTGTCTCACAAAGCTTACATACTTGTTACCCTAAGATGTGTTGTGATCTCTTGTGTGTGTGTGTGTGTGTGTGTAACCAAGGCATATCTTTGAAACCTTTCCAATGGTGGCTAGACCATATAGCTGGATGGGATTCCTACACTAAATTGTATGAGGTCTAATTCAGACTTCACACTGGGGAGATCCCTTTACATGTTGGTGACATCCAACACCGTCAACACAACTCTCACTCAATTAATCATTTTCCCACTAGTACATCTGATGATAGCTGTTTTACATTGGTTGATCTTATCAATCCCATTAATATTTATGATTCATTATCTAAGAGTTCAGATACCTATCAAGAAGTTGAGGCACTTCAAATTTTGTTGATGGTTATGTCAGGTCCTCACGATCTTGAAAAAGTTTCTAAACAAGGTTAGATCAAATTTCCCTTCCAAGATTCTCTTTATGATTTGATTGTGCTAATTGAAAGCTCACTTTCCCAAGAGTTTCAGGGTTTCCAAATAGATTGTTTTAAATATCAAGATTGAATTGTTTATTGGCTAGAAGAATATTATCTGGTAAGATTTGTAGTTAATAATTAGTTTCAATCTTGATTTTTGCTAAGAATGAAAATATGGACGAAGGTATATCTACAAGACTCTTTTAGGATATTCATGACCCTTATTATGTACATCGAGGTAAGCTTGGATAAATCAAGCCATTATGGCACACATTTTTCCTATAGGAAAGACCTTTCAACTTCTTGTGTAAATTATTCAAATAAACATTTTTGTTTCTACACATTGTTTCATCTTAGTATTAATTGCTTATCTTTTTGTACTTGTAGGTTAGGAACAACTTAAATGGTTGCATGGGAAATTTGACTTCACTGATCCTGACCTTCTAGTTAGATTAGGATTTAGGTTTAGTCATTTTTCTTTCTATTTATGAAAGTAGTTCTACTTCCTTAGATTGTTTTCTTAGGCTTTCCATACCTTAGTTGCATTTTTCCTTTGCTTTGCACCCTGCATTTTGCATTTTCCTTCCCATTTGAGGTTTGTTTTTGCATATCTTGTACAAGTTTGTGTTGAATAAATATTTTGTGTGAAATTTATCTCGTTTGGATTTGAGGTAATGTGGTGAAAGGCTGAAAGGTATTTGTGAAGGTTGTAAATGCTTGGATAAATTTTGATCCCCTTGTTTGTTTGGGCCTAAGATCTTTAAGAATTGATGATGCTTAGATGAGCTTACCTGCGATGCTCATACCTATAATAGGATATTCATTCCTTGAATCATCCATTTATATTGATTTGTTTCTAATGTGTCAACTCAATCAAGTAGAGAAGGGAAAGGAGAAAACTAAAGCGAAGAAACTAATCTCATAGGTATATATAAAAGAGTTTTTGTGAAACAAGGAATAACCTTTCTTGTTCATAAAATAAGTTGGGATCCCTCTTCCACTTGTGGTGAAATAAACGCCTACAAAATTCCAATGTGAATAATAAGATAAGATAAATAAGGGTTAATGAAGAGAAATGCTTCCTATGCAGAGAGGTGAGGCAAGCAACTTCACTAGGGTATTGAACAGGCCTGCTGGCAGTGAAGCATGTTAGAAAAAATACAGAGAGGGAGGGGGGTGAATCAATATTTTTAATTCAGTTTAACATTAAATTCCAAATTCAAAATTATATACACTACTTTTATTCAATCAACTCGCGTGTGTACACAACTTCAATGAATGCATACCACATATATCTAGATTACTCATTTTTCATTATCTTTATCATTTTTTAACTTTAATCATTGCATCAATATTTCATTGTCCATTAATTAAACAGTAACCATGAGCAGTAAGAGAAAAATAAACCATCACACATAAATCCACACATAAGAAAAACAAGATTTTAGGTGGAAACCCAATGTGGGAGAAAACCACCGCTGCTTTTGTCTCTATCTTACTTTTTTATTATAAAGAAAATATTCATTACATCTTGTACTAGTGAAGACTCTTACCAAAATGAAAGCAACCACTTGTAGGAGGCTACAATCTCCACTCATTCTCCAACACCCACTGGAAGGGAGCTACAACCCCCTGATCTTGTTTAACGTCTCCTACTAGAAGGGAGCACCTACCCCCTGAACAAGGTTACCAGCTACCATTGAAAGGATCTTCAACTCCCTTACTGAAGGCTCCAACCCTCAACACTCCTTGCGGACCACATTTCAAAATATTTCATAGTGGATCCACTTGTCTCAAATAAACATCAAAACCTGTATGCCCACCTTTCATCATATTTTCAAACTTGACCCACACTCAACAATAAGTTCAATACCAATATAAAAAACTGAATACTGAATCACAAAACACTGAACCAATATTGAATTTCCATAACTAGATCATACCAATGCACAACCAACCATCAATATACCAATCCATAAATCAATCCACTAAGTAAGGAGTCATGAATCATGATAATAACCAAACTGTCATCAATATAGTCATTGCAAACCTTGATCATATTTACTTTAGAATATATACACAACTATTCCGAAGCATATTCATGTGCTTCCTTGGCATACATCCTACGTAAAAATCTCATATTACTGAACATTGAACCATTTAACCAACTAAGTCACTGTACCACTAAACAAGCCATTAAAACTAGATAAAATCAACGCACAACCAAACCACAATGGATACAAGCCACCCTGACCAAGACATCATTGAAAAAAAACAACAAATACAACAAAACTCATCAACTGTCATCATCAAGCAGCAATTCAAACCTTGACCAAATTTTACTCAGAATATATACGCAACTATTATTAAGTAGATCTGGGTATATACACTCTTATCATGTGTAACACCCACATATAAATTGCGACATACTGAATAAATGATCACAAATATATACACAACACTACTAAACCAAATCCGCTATATATGCGACAATACTGAATAAAACCTGCGTATATATCTTAAACTATTGAATCAAGTCTTCGCTACAAATCACAACATCTGTCAAACCTAGATCTTGACTCACATACAATTAAAGTCACAGATTTCAAGCATATTCAGATCATATCATCACCATAACTACATATCTAACAAACATAAATAGATTAAGCAAATATATCCATTAGTCTTCAATACACTTTCAGATCTATCAAATCTGAGCCATCTCCTTGCTTCCTGGTGCACACCTGTTGCAGATCAAATCACATATGACTAAACCATTACTTTCACACATAAATCCTTGATCTCCATCTTCTTATATAACTTTTTCCTTTGCCAATACCTTAGGGAAATCCTTTGGTAATGTTGTTAGTATTCATTGATGGGATCAAATAGACGTTGCTACCACAATTACTATGGGAAATTACCATGGTAATGGCCCTTGGTATCCAATTTTCCATGGTTTAGATTATGTACGTGACTTTTGTTCACAGAACTTGCATATGTATGTGAATCTTTTGCACAGTAACCACATATACTTCTCAAACTTCATACTTTTCCTGCATTCTGTCACTGAGCTACCAATTCTCTCCCATATCCTCTACAACATTTGTACCATCAATCATGTCATATGTGACAGTTTTGTAATCATCATATTATAACCAGGTTGACATCAAGGACATATTTGTCAAGCAGGTTGCCATCAAGGACAACACATTATCCATAATGGCAACCACTTTAATGTTTGGAAATGACTTGCAAACACCTGTAAACACTTGTAAATACCAAGTCTTCTCTCCCCCTTTCGCATTAATGGAAAAGGGATGAACCGGGCAGAATGAAGTACTTCCCTTGTAGTGCCCATCACTGTAAGTCAGATCAGTTGATATGAAGCCTGCATACTAACCATGCTCCCCCTGAGCATATGTTGGACCTTCTAAAGATAAAAAATATAAGTACAAGGTTCAAATACATGGTTATCCATAAAAAATATGACCTTTCCTATCACCAATGACTCGATGCTCCCAAGATCACATCAATCACCCAAAATAATAAGGTTACATACCTAACATGACTTGATCAAATAGCCCATACATGACTAAGATTTACAATGATTACAACATGGGTCTTTTCATGACATATATAACCATAAATATCAACAATGAAGTATCTTTGTAGCAATACTATGATACTCATCAATAACCACCATGCTCCAAATAGGCATCTATAACATAATTATCTGACAACAACAACATAAACAATAGCAACATGAACATCCTCATCATCAAGAAGCAATAAGTAGACAAGATAATGTAGCATCAATAGTACACATATCCTCCTCATCACGTGCATTAAGATGTAGAATCAACCAATAACAAGACACCATCCATAAATTCATCATGTGCAACTCAAGCATCATTGATACCCATGACATAGTGACAACAACACATATTTTCAGCAGTGAATAAAAGTGATGACAACAGTAATAATCATGAACTCATCATAGAAACAATCATGCAAAAAGGAGTATTCAAGAAGACCACAATGCCAACAATGAACTATTAGAAACATAGAAGATGCTTCCCTTGAACCTGTGCCACTTCTTTTTCATTATTGAGAAGCATACACCACTGTATACATGTGACCGTCCTTTATGAAGAACACGTATAAAATGTAAAATACTCCCCTGAACATGTCGTGTTTATTCCTGATCACTGTCACTTCATTAGATGAAATATCAGTAATATAAGCATCACCAAAAGAATATCAAAACAACATAGAGAATCATCATTCAAGATACATATGAATAGCTCCCCTTGAGATCATACACCATTGATCTTGTGACCCCGATAGTCATCATCTGATTTCCATGAGGCTATGTACCTCACATTTACTTATGCAGTCTATGTTATAAGTATGCATTAAGCACAATAGACTGTAGTAATATGAAGAAGAGGATCTAGACCTCTTATTTATGCTCATATTCTTCTTTAGCACATATACATTATTTGAATTTCTAAATCCTTTTGTTATAGTTTTCCCAGTGTCTTCTTTTATAATTTTGCATCCAGTTGATGTAAATACAATTACATGCCCTTTTATCAATTATTTAGATTACACTTAGAATGTTATAATTTAGCCCATCAATCAATAGTACATTAATTGCTTCTATATTTTTAATATCAACATCAACACTACCCTTACTTAGTATTTTTGCAGATGTACCATTTCCAAGAATGATCTTACCACTCTTGCCTTTGAGAAAGATAAATTTGTCCTTATTTCTAGACATGTGACGAGAACATATGTTGTCTATGTACCATTGATATTCTTCTTCAATTGTACACAAAGCAATGCGACACCTTACTTGTTCTTCTTCCTTTTGCTTGATATGAGTAGCGTTGGTGGATCCAACAATGTTCTTGTCTTTCTGCATATTTTGTTGTCTGAATGAATTCATTGATTTGTTCTTGTATTCTTTTTCTACACGCCCAAACTTGTTACAAGTATAACATCTCACATGACCAGAGAAGAGAGCAAAAGAATCATAATATTTCTGTTTCAGATTCCTCCTATTGTAATTAATAGATTTGTGACCAAACATGTTGCAAGAAAACATCCCTTAAAGAAACTTGAGTACCTGGGAGATGATGTTCTTCCTGTGAATCTACTTCTACAAGTTGCTTCGATGTGTCCAAAGTTATGATAGATAAAACATTCAATGTCATTGTTCAAAGGAAAGAATCGATTATTATTTGGAGCAAATTATTTCCTTTGAAATCTTTCTTTCTTTGGTTCCCTGTTTTGTTGACTTCTTAATTATTTACTAGGTTTATTCAGAGTTTTCCTTATTAACCTCATGATTGCTTGCACAAGCTTGTGAGCTAGATTCTCCTTTCTTAGTTTCATGAAAACTAAGACTAGATTTAATAGAGGGAGACCTTTGACTACTAAGTAGATTATCTAACATATTTGAGCTATCTTGAAATCTCAATTGCTTATCCTTTTAAGCTAATTTACCTTCTAGAATACTTACCTAAACCTCTTTTTCTCCTTTTGTCTTTTCAAGTTGAGTTCTCAACTCAATGATTTCTTCCTTAAGCACATTTTCTTGGTCTTCAAATACTTGAAGTATCTCTTCATATTGTTTGTTTGACTTTTCAAGATAAAATTTGAGAGAGATGATTTATGCTTCAAGTCCTTCATAGTAATTGATTCTTTCTTTAAGTTTCTTGATTATTGCATCTTTTTCAGTGTTAGTTGCCAACTGCATATTTTTGAGTTTATTTCTTAATGAAGTGTTGTGGTGAAATCACAAACCCCCCCATTTCTTCATTTATTATCTTTTTAATAATAACGGGGACCATTTCGTAAATTTTGGCTAAATCACTTTTTAATATTTTCTTTTGGTTAAGTGACTGATATTTCACGAGATAAATTCCCGAACTTAATATAATTCTCATTGCCTTCATTACTAATTTTCCATCAATCTCTTGTTTCTCTATTTAAACTCATAATTAAAAATAACGCTTACCAATTCAATAATTTTACCAAAACAAAAAATAAAAAATATATTAATTTTTTTAAAACCTCCTTATATCTCCCACACATCACTACCTATTTGGGGACATCGAACTCTTATAAAAACTTCATTTCCCAACATCCTTTCCCTGTTCCACCTTAAATCTCATTTCAGCGCCCTCCTCATAGGCTCATCTCATTTCAGAACTCCATTTTATAAAGCCCTCCGAAGCACCTCCTTCCGAAATCCCGAAACACCTTATGTCTCCCACCTAATACCCTTATTCCCCCATTTAATGATTTCGAGACTTTTAAAAGAGATCCCAAAGCCACAATTACTTGTTTAAATATTTTAGTATATGATTTTTAATTATTTTATTAAATGTCATTAACATTGTCAATATATTTCACTCGTAAATAATAATTTATTTAAAAATAATTAATTCAAAATTAGAATTTAATTTATTCAGAATAAATGAAATAATTTTAATTGATAAATATTAACAAATTCTTAATTAAGTTAGATTATATAAAAATAAATTAATTCCTAATTGTGGCCTAGGTAGACATTTTATAATTTTAGCATTTTATTTTTGGAGAGACATATCTCAAGATTTACTTGACCAAATGAAGTTCACAATAGCTCGTTGGAAAACTAAGGAATAGGAGAATAATATGGTAATGATAAGTTTAGCGGATTTAATAATTTAATAACTGAAAAATTAAGCAGAAGACAAAGTGACGAATTTGCAACAACAATTAGTTTTTCAAATTTGTTTTGGGCAAATTTCATTGGCTTGAGAAAACTCCTGCAACTAATGCATTCTCCATCAATACTCAAAATCTAATCAAATCCATTTGAAGAAATTGTAGCTTGGAATTTCTTTAGATTTTATTTTAGCAATTTCATGAGAGTTTGTTTTCTTGATTTCTAAATTACAATTTTATTTATTTTTATTTTGGTTTTGATTGGTTTGTAGCAGGAGATCACTTGGAGAAATTCAGATCTTATGCGCTTTGGAGCAATGCAAAGAGACCAAAAAAGAGAATAATGGCAAATTTACAGCTGTAATTGTGGATTTGGAAAACTACTCTTAACAATTCTCTATTTTGGAGATTTCTTGTAATTATTAAATAACAATTTTGAGAATGAGTTCGAGGTTCCTCTTCTCTGCAATTAGAGGCTCTGAAAGCACTATTATATTAGGGGATTATAATTGTAGGTGAGGGGAAAACTTCACATATGCGGTTTAGGGAAAACTCTTTAATTTTTCTTGTTGTGCATTTGCACTATGTAATGTACTGCGAGTTGAATTATGGAGAAACAAAGTATTTTTAGTTCTGAAAGAGAAGCTTGTTTTGCACTATTGTTGGAAATTTCTCCAAGGAGCTAAAGCTTCTCAAGGACTACAAATTCTTGTAACGAGATTTTGGTATGCTTTTAATTAATTTTCGTTTCATGTGTACTAAAACTTCACATATGCGGGTTAGGGAAAACTTTCTAATTTTTCTTGTTGTGCATTTGCACTATGTAATGTACTGTGAGTTGAATTATGGAGAAACAAAGTATTTTTAGTTCTGAAAGAGAAGCTTGTTTTGCACTATTGTTGGAAATTTCTCCAAGGAGCTAAAACTTCTCAAGGACTACAAATTCATGTAACGAGATTTTGGTATGCTTTTAATTAATTTTCGTTTCATGTGTACTATTCTCTGAGATGTAAATTAATCATTTTGTTATCATAGTTTTTGCAATTGATTTTAATTCTTGTTCTAAATAGTGTATTGCATTATGATATTGAGCACTAGTGTATCGATTGTTTTATGCTATTGAAGTTCTGTAAGAGCTATCTCTAAGGAGAAGAACAAAATTAGAGTTAAAATGAATTCATCGAGATATGAATCTATTGGGAAGTAACTATGTATTGTTTAAATACATTCCCATTTTGTTTTCTCTTTCATTAATTGAACGCACTACTTCTTTAATTAATGAAAATTATATAATAAATTCAATCCTATAAACAATCCTCTTCCCCTATTTAGTTAGTTTATATGCTCTTGAATTTAGAGATGGCTATCCTTTTCCCAATTCGAGATAGGATTAGTTTTAATTGCATCTTAGAGTAAATCTGCATTTAGATTTAATTTTGCATTCTAGAAGTCCCCTCAAATAGGGACAGACCTTAGTTTCCGTTTGGTTGAGCCGTAGAGTTATCTTAAGGATCACTTTCTTGCAAGAGGGAAAATCTAATTTCTCTCTTTCTATTGGCAAGTAATAGACACACTATAAGCTAGGAGAGAGAGAGGGTATCTGGACCCAATTGAACCAGTTGGAACCATTACACCAAACATATAAGAGCTTAGTTGAAGATCTGATCGGATGGTCTCCCTTACATGTTGAAAAGGTCATTTTTGACCATTAACATTAAGCTACTTCATCTCCAAACTTTGACATTTCTTTTCCCTTTCCTTATACTATTTTCTCATTCCTTCTTCAATTTTCATTCCTTATTTCAACTAGGTTTTTAATGTGACAATATATTATTTGTAGGCACACTCCTTTACATCAAACCGTCGCAATAAATTTTTCTAATCACTATTTTCATATTTGAGCCTTTAATCTATGCTTCTAGGGTCATTAGTTTTGAATATGATTTCTCCACATAATGGTTAGCTTCACTTCTACCTAGAAGAACAATTTCAATAGAATCATCATCACTACATGAGCAAGGGAATGGTCAACCACTTGTACAATGGTCATCACATATCCAATTATAAAAAGCCAATACCTGATAATTCCTCATTCCCTAGCTTCACTATCTTCTCAATCCTTGATCAACTAGAGAGGTTATTGATTTATGATTGCAAATTCATCATTATTACTACTACAATGTTCTTGACTTGGTCCCTTCCTTTGTGCCAACTTCTTCTTTTTCTTCTTTCCCATTGTCCCTGATCGAATCTCAAGCGATTAAGCTTCTATTAGGGCGACCTTCTCTGATACCAATTATTGGAAAAAATACTGGGAGGGGGTTGAATCAATATTTTTAATTCACTTTAATATTCAATTCCAAATTCAAAATTATGTACACTACTGTCATTCAAGAAACTTGCATGTGTACGCGACTTCAGTGAATGAAAACCACGTATATCCAGATTACTCATTTTTCATTATCTTTATAAACTGCTTAACTTTAACCATTGCATCAATATTTCATTTTCCATTAATTAAACAATAACCATGAGTAATAAGAGAAAAATAAACCATCACGCATAATCAACACATAAGGACACTGAGATTTTTGGTGGAAACCCAATGTGGGAGAAAACCATCACAATTGTTTTCTCTATCTTCTTCTTTTATTATAAAGAAAATTTTCATTACATCTTGTACTAGCGTGAACTCTTACTAGCACACATGAACCCACTTGCAGGAGGTTGCAACCTCCACTCGTTCTCTAGCACCCACTAAAAGGGAGCTACAACCCCCTGAGCTTGTTTATCGACTCCTATCGAAAGGGAGAATCTACCCCTTGAAGAAGTTTACTAGCTACCACTAGAAGGACGATCTGACTCCATTATTGAAGACTCCAACCCTGAACACCCCTCATGGACCATGTTTCAAAATATTTCATGCTAAAACCACCTGTCTCAAATAAACATCAAAATGTGCAGGCCACCTTTAATCATATTTTCAAAATGGACTCACAACCAACAATAATATTAATACCAATATACCAAATTGAATATAGAATCACAGAATAATGAACCAATGCTAAATTACCACAACAAGATCATACCAATGCACAACCAACCATCAATATACGAAGCCATAAATCAATCCACTAAGTAACTAGTGATGAATCAAGATAATAACCACATTGGCATCAATACAATCATTGCAAACCCTGATCAGATTTACTTTAAAATATATATGCAACTATTCTAAAGAATATCTGCGTATATGCATGCTTCCTATGCATACATCATGTGTACATATCTCAAATTACTGAACATTGAACCTTTTAACCAACTGAATCGTTGTACCACTAAACCAACCATTGAAACTAGATCAAAGAAATGCACAACCAAATCATAGTAGATACGAACCATACCAATCAAGACATCATTGATATACAACAACAAATACAACAAAACTCATCATTAAAAAACAATTCAAACCTTGACTAGATTTTACATAGAATATATACACAACTGTTATTATGCATACCTGTGTATATATTCTCTTATCATGTGTAACATCCATGTATAAATTGCAACATATTGCATAAATTATCACAAAACACTACTAGAAAATGATAAATTAGTGACTAGGTGACTAAAAATGTTAGTCACCACAACTTTTCCAAGTGAAATACTACTAGAAATGAGAAATCTTAAGTGAACCAACTAAAAACGACTAACATAAATGACTAATTTAGTCCCGAGTTGAAATATACAACTAAATAATAAGTAATACAACTAAAAATTACTAATGTGAATGACTAATTTAGTTTAGGAACAAAAACAAAACTACCTAACAAGTACTACAATAATATGAATCAGTCATTTATGTTAGTAATTTTAATATGAATCAATACCCTTATTTTACTTCTCCTAAAATTGTTACATAAGGAATAAGGTATGAAAATTCAAGCTATTTTAACCATTATCCTAGGTTGGGCTTCCCTTCTTTCTCTCTGACCTTACCCTCTCTTTGGCCTTTCATAATTATGTAGGTACAATTCCTGCCATTGACTAAAACATTTCAAGATTATATATAAATATATATATATATATATATAATATATATTAGGAATTATTAGGGTATTCAAACAATGACCTAAATACCTTGGACCTTTCTTGGAGTTGAATTTTATGTTGGATTTAGAAAAATTCACTAGTACATAAGGGTGGATCCGAAGTTGTACCATGATAGTTCGGTCATGCTGTTGGATTTTACTTGCTTTTTTTTTTTAAACGTGCCAACTTTCATCAAATACCCGATGTACATAATTATCATCAGATATTCTATAATATGTTAGTCGGATATTTGACACTAATTATATTCTGAGGACAATTAATGAATGTTTTCCTAATATCCCACAAACATTCACCTTTTTCTCAGAAATACGACACTTGACAATATCAAATTATCAAATAAAATTAACTTAATACATATAACACTTTATTAATCACTATTTTAAACATGAATTTAATTCATTTACATTTACACCACTATCCATTTTTTCTTTATTGTCATGTAATTTGTGAGCTTAATGATCCAAATCTTTGAAGCCCGTGACAAAACCCCAACAATTAAAGAGAAAGCACTAGCTAGAAAAAGCATTGTGAACCATTGGCTTGACACTGGAAAAGGCACGGTGAAATCAGTTTCCATAGGGTGAATATTACTATTCCCTTCAAAATTTTGGCAAAATCTGCTACTCCAAAAGCTTCCTTTAGGTATGTGTGTAGTCAAAGGTTTTCACATTGGAGCCTTTAAATTATTGAACATTCGGAAGCCCAGTTGTGAATTTCGATGGGGCTTCAATTTTTTGTGTGTTCAATCTTAGGAAAAATCAAACCACTTAAAATTTCATACACCCAATGATGAAACAATCTGCTTTTCAATTTCAGTAAACTCAAGGACACGAGATCAGGAAATTCCATATTGTTATTAGGGTTTAAATTATATAGGTTTGTACTATTGATGCCGAGTTTCAATTGGCACTCCATAATTGGAAGATCAAATCCAATTCTTTGATTGGATTTTCTTAGAAACTTTTGTCTTATATGTGAGCTATTCCTTGATTCCCATAACATCCCTAGTTGTGACTGAAAGTAATTGTGTGCACATTGTATGAATTTTTTTTGCAGTCAAAATAACTGTATTATATTATCAAAATTTCAAAAACATCATACATCAATAGTTTAACTGTGTACATCATTGCTGCCACACCAGGAAAAATAATAGGCTTAAGAGCTAACAAGAGTTATGCTATGAACAAGCTTGAGCCTGTAAGGAAGCCAAGACAACCCGTGTCATTAGTTATTTCCGAAACAAAAGTAGCATAAGAAGAGAAATTGCCAAAATTACACGTTACGGGGTTGGTTGGGAGGAAACGATGGTGGGGTTGCAAAGAACGCTACTCGCTCATGCATGTGGTAGTCAATGTGCTCCACTCGAGTCTCCAATGCACAAAGGTGGTCATTTATTCGCGAACCTGCCACCCAAGGCCATATATGGAGTCCAATATTTCATTCTGTGTGTGTTGAAGGTCGTTGATGTAGGCCACCAGTTCATTTTATCATCGTAGTGTTGTTCCCTCAGAGTTTCCAAGCTTAGATGAAGAGTGTTCAATTAGCCGTAACGGAGTGTAGGGTGGTCAGGGCCTCTACGTGGTGCTGAGAGTAACCTGGGGATATGGGTGCCTCTGCATTAGAAAGACATCTCTCAGTTGACTCTGAGCTCGAACTAGGCATATCCTGTGGCGAGCAGTTATCCATATAGTGGCCAACTCCCCCTCCGTGGGCTCGATCTCGTTGCCTCGGAATGCAACCGACTCCTCCTCCTCTAGTTGCACCACCACGGGGATGTACCTGACTGCCTTGTGAAACCAACCACACCAATGTTATATGTACCAAACAAAGAAAAACACAGTTTGCCTCCCTGGCATCAAGGTTCTCAGAATTCGCAGTGTAATTCCTGTGCACCTCACCATTGTCTGTCGATGAGCTAGGTGGCGAGTTACAGGTCACAAAGGTGGATAAGCCGCTCCTAGAGAAGAGACACGACCCTATTTCTCCACCAAAATTCTGCTCCGGAGGAGCAATTCCTTTCCTGAAGAAGAACTAGAGTGAGGAAGGGGAAGCGAGAGCCCACCACCCACACATAACAACCCCGGGACTGCAATTTCCGTCACAATTGTTAATCTTGTTCTCTTATGGATCCCACGGCCAATGTGCTTGCAGGTTCGAGTCCCTCGCATACCCTCCCACTCCGAATTTGTCCTGCATCGTCGCCCCAATCCTTTGCCTGAGCCAGGATACCAATACCTCATTGCTCTCGCACATCGAACACTCCCTCATTTCCCACCCATTGCAAATGGCCTCCTTGCTACCTCTTCTCTGCATTAAGTAACACTGCGACATTAAGTCACACTCGCGGGAGGAGCTCGACTCCCAATAGCCTTTAAGTCGTGCATGCTGTGCGTGGAGGCCCATCTGGCTCCACGCTCCAATGCACAACCACTTTTTGCCTTGATTGGACATCCCCATTGGGCTTTATCTAGGATTTTCAAATACAATTGGAGGTCAGTTTAGGGTTACTTCATTTGGGTATGAGCTTAATATTTTCTGGATTACCAATTAATCATGATGTCAAATAAATTTCATCTTAGAACTTATTTTAAACTTTCAAGAAGACATGCCCAAAGAATTTCTAATTGGCTTTGTAGTATTCATAGGCAAGCCCATCTATTCTTGGAGTTTTACCATCAACCATGTTGTTTAGGGTCATGTTAAATTCCTCTGGTGAGATGTTCAAATCACAAACCTCTCTATCCAATTGAGAAAATTTGGAAGGGACAACTTGTAAACATTGAGTCAAGGTCTCTTCCTTAGACTTCTCATTGAAGTGTGGGATGTGATATTAGTTTGTGGTAGGCTACAAGATTTTGAAAAATATCTTTATTATTAATGAGCCTACCTTTCATAGTCTTAATAGCTTTGATGTCTTCAAAATTCTAGTGTCGTTGAAGATCCTTGAGTTCTATGGAGTTCGGCCCTAATTTGTACACCTTTGGCTTTTGTAACCTTAGCATTTCACAGGACATGCCTCGCTCATGGTGCTTGTTTTGCATTTCAAGATAAAATGGGTTTTCTTTCAAATCCAATCCAACTAAGGGTAGGTTTTCATCTTATTTTTTTCCTCAAAATTTCCTGATTTTGGTTATTGACCTCCACCTCCAGCCCCTCCCTCCCCTCTCACTCCATAGGGTTGCTTGATATGGAGATTGGGTTTTCCCACCATACCAACATGGACCTGTTGGGCCTACTAACTTCCAGTGGGAGGATTGACGTTATTTCGTTTGATGATTCAAACATATTATTATTCAACGATGTCTCTGACAAACACTATTTCTCTACTCTTGGGGCATTAACCCTTTGGGGTGATGCTACATGCATCCCTTGAGTGAAACTCTCAGTTGTTTGATATTTACGATTCTTAGGGACTTATCTTTTTGTTGGAATATCAAAGGGGTAATCCCTTCATTAGTTATGTTGGGACCTAGTATTCTCATTATTATTATTCTTTTTCTTTTAAAATTCTCTCCAACCTCCATTGTGAGTGAGTGTCGAGGACGGGTAGGGGTGTGGGTAGACGTATATTTTCTGAGGTTTGATTTTAAGTAACAAATAATTCTTGATGTAATGATTCCTATCATGGGGCTTAAAATAAGCATTTGACATATTCAGATAGACAACTTTCTAAATCATAAAATTAGAGGCACAACTCAAAATTTCTTCTCTAAATTGATTTGACAAGTCAATTTTAATGTAAGCCTTGAACCATATCCTAGTTCAGTATGACTTGAAAACTTTAGAGAAACTAAGCTTAACCAACTATGTGGTCAATCATGGAAGGAAATTCCAAATGTGCATGGGAATTTTTGGGAGCTCAATCCAGATAGGACCCATAAAGTATACGCGTAGTCAAAAGAAAAAATCAAGTTCCCAGTGTGCTAACAAACCACTAGGCTACTACACAACCTATAGAACCAATGTCCTTGACAGAATTTGGTTGATTGATGATGAGGCCTTAATAAAGGGGGAAGTACTTTACAACAAATTGTTGCAGGGTCCAACCTTCCAACCATAGTCAAGTATGGCTAAAGGAAGGATCCCTCCAACAATATAAGCAATGAAAACAATATTTTTAGTATCATGAGTTACTTGCTCCTCTTCCTCTATTGTTCTACTTGGAAAATTAATTTCACTTCAATGATACTGGAACATTCAAAAGACAGTATGATTTTCCATTATGAAAAGGCCTAAAGGAGCTCAATGAAAATCAAGGGGGTGCAAATTGAATCGTATGAAGAAGTATTGGGCCCTTATTATGTTGTCAACACATATTGAAGAAGTATGTAGAGGTTGAGACTGGTTCTATGATAATATGTAGTATCCATATATAATGGGGTATTTGGTACACTTTGTGGGCACCACCCATCCCATCCCCACAAAAAAGGAAAAACACCCCTTGCTCCTAGCCATTCCAGATTTATTATTGATCTCATTCCAGTGACAGTTTTATGGATGGTTGTATTTCCAATATGGAAATGGGCCATAATCTAATTTGTACAAGTTTATGGAATGAGGAAATGTCAAAGACATGGGTATGAGTGTATGGAATATCTAGAGGCTTATAAACTAATCAATTTAAATGTTCCACCAAATTCTTCAGGGGCTTGAGCTCGGCTTCATACCTTTTTGACATGTCATTCGTGTAGGGAAAATCATAGTGAGAATGGAACCACGACAAAGGATTGGGTACTCAGTCAAACTCACTAGTGCATCAAGGCCCCGTTGGTCAACTAACACTTTTGAAAATTTCAAATGAGGTAATGTCCCTTGTAAGGTATAAATATTATAACTGGGATGATGGAAAAAACAATGTTCCTTATCAGATATGTTAACATGTACTGAGCTTCCTAGCTGCATCACAAAGCACATTTTTTTACACCCTTCATCAAATGTATTTTGATGTTTTATTATGGTGTGGTGCATGGACCACATTAGAATGAAACAATGGGACATGGTTTAATGTTCTGTCAACCTCACCTGTAGACCAAGGTCCTGTTCGTGAATCCACGATTAATTTTGAAAAAAAGAACTGATATGGTCTATTATGATCAAGGTAATGTCCTTTATCAGATAAAATCCGCACTTTTTGTAAAATATTTGAGTAGAAAATGTGGAATGCAACAAAGAGTTAAGGAGTTTGGATGTGCTCTTGGCATACTCTCGGTTATAGAATTTTAAATGTGTAATCATGACAAGAAAATTGAAGTAAAATAGTAATTTTTTTTTGGATAAAATTTTTTGAGGTGTAAATTTAGTAATTTGATCGGGCTCTAATTTAGATCCACAATTAAGATGAATTCGATGAATTTAAGCTAATAGATTTAGAATTTTCAAGCTGATGATTGCACTTCAAAAAAAGCTTTGAAAACTCTAATAAAATTTAAAATTGTGTCTTATGTGCATTATACTCCTAAAACCCCTAAAGTTTTTTTCATAATTAATAAAGACATTTTCATTATTATTATTATTAAAAATAGATTTATTATTATTCTTAGAAGTGATATTATTCAATTTATTATATATGTTAGGAGAATTATTAATTTCCTTATTATTATTATTATTATTAGGGGTATTATTAGAGAAATTATTATTAATGAGGGGCTTATTATTAATTAAATAATAATAAGTAAGAGAGTTATAATTGGAGAGGATATTATTAATGTGGGATAAATGAAGGAGGGAGAAAAATAACTGGGGACTTAGGGGAACACGATTAGGATTAGAGAGAGAGGAAATATTATTATAATCAAAAATATTGTGACGGTTATTTTCAGTAAAATTTTTATTAGTTATGGAAGAAAAGGGATCGACCTAAGGAATATTAGAATCAGCAGGTGAGGATGAGGGAGATTTTAGGAGGGATGAGGAACGAGAGAAATTTGACAGTCCAATGGTGGAGAAAGATGGGTCAGAGGGGAGGGAAATTGTTCGCGTAGGTATCAACATCAATAGGAGGAGGGTTGACCAGGATAGGGTTTGAGAATTGAGAACAACTAGAAGGATTGATTGAAAGGATGGCTTGAGGCTTTCTTCCATCAGTTTTACCGTCACTACTTTTCTTCTATCAGGTTTCCGTCAACACCACCAGAAACTAGTTTCGCACAATGTAGTAACCTCGCCATGAAAACTGTATTTCTTTTGAAATTTGGAGGGGTCCCTATTTTACCCTTTAATCATTGATAGGGTCTGTTCTATTCATTGTTGAAGTTGCGTTACCTAGTTGTTTTCCTGGTTTCTATTCGACTATACCCTGGTGTTGGTTGCCTCTAGTGCTTGAGAAAGGCCAAATCAAGTCATTGTCACTTGGAAGGTACGATGGACTTTGTTGCTATTAGATTTAAATTAGGTATTGCCAAATTTGTATTTTTTGTTGAGTGATGCAGTCTATAACTACATTTTCTCCCTTTACTTATTATCTATCGGAGTCGAAATAGGTGGTGCTGAGTTGGTCTCTATATCTCTAGGTTCTATCCACACTCCCTATGATAGATTCATGCTTAAAGGAGGCCTTGATTAGTTTGCTCCATTTGAACCTCCCAACCTTGATTTTAAAAGTCACTTGCATTTTTAGGGTTGTTTTGGATTTTTATTTTCGATTTTGATCTAGATTTTGTTCCTTTTTATTTTTAAATTATTTCTAGTAGTTGAAGGAGGCATCCATGTATTAATTTATCTTAGATCCATCCATTTTAAATAACTGAGATATTCATGTTTTTACTACACGATCTGTTTGATTGCCCATAAGTTTGGATCTTTTTTTCGATCTGTGGGATCTATTTATGAAACTTTTATCAACTGTAGGTCCATGATGCTCATGATTCTGGGTCAACTGCCTTCCCATCTACGGGCTTCCTTCTTCTCTCTTGCATATGGGGACTGATAGTGGATTTCTCTCTTCAGGAACATGAGGCTGTGCCATTTATAACACATATAAGTCATTTATAGAATTTGTTTGTAGAATCCGTTTACAGAATCCATTAAGGAACCCATTACATTTAGAATCGACAGAGAGAGGACATACCTCAACTTATCAATACAGAACACTTGAATGTTCCTATCTCACTTACATCAGTGGAACATAATTCCTACCATGTTGAAGCCTCAGATTTCTGCTGCTCCAACATGGGGGATGACCACCCGGTCCAGACCTTAAGACAAATCCTTTTCCGTTTAAAGTGGTGGCTCCGACTGGGGATAATGGGACTAGTTTCCCAGTATGGTTTTTTAAAAATCAGAATGGGAAGTTTACAAGTGATTGCAATAGAATAATGATAACTCGAATGACCTATTCTACCATGCAATTATCTAGCTAAGTTAATCTAATATAAACCAGGGTCTTTCTATATAATATGTGATCTACAAAGATATCTGCTTAACATGTGATAATAAAGATCAATCACGCATAAAACATAGATGATAACATGTAAAGATAATTTCTTTGACTAAATAGTTAGTCAAAGAATATATATATATATATAGTATATATAGATATATATATATATATATATATATAATATATATATAATATATATATATATATATATATATATATATATATTATATATTATATATATATATATTATAAAATCTCAGCTAGGCATCATACAATAGTGTAATTAATGCTTTAACATAAAAAACATATCTCATATACAATTCATGAAAATAAAGTGTTGTCACTAATTAAATAGAAACAAGGCTAATCATATAAGATAGAAGTACCATATATGTGAAGTTCTTCTCATTTGACTAATGACATAGATCAACTCCTTTCTTCAGATCAAATTATCTTCCAAGTATACAAAAGTGCATCAACAAAGGAAAGTAGTTTGATATTTAAAAGAAATGATCATGTTCCATAATTTCACCAAAGTATTTACAAACTTACAATAGTGCATTCTTTGCAAATGTTTTTGATAAAATTCTGGACCCTTCTCTAAATGAATGAGAAGGGTATAAATACTATTCTAACTAATGTTCAAAAATAGATTATACAAAAATTTGAGGAGGTTTCAAACAACCTTCCTCCTAACTAGTTAACTAACTCTAAGATTCAACAGTGGATTGATGAGCAGAGGCCATGATGATGATTTTCCGTCTGCTATCTTTTCCTTTAAATCATATATATCAGCCAACAGTTTGACTTGAGGAGGTGCCCCATAATGTGTTCTGATTTGTCTTGTGAAAATTTCATCTCTGAGAGGTGGCACCGTCTGCTGAGTTGAATGGAGAGAGAAGTTAAGGGTCATGATTTGGCTGTGTGGCTTGATGAGGTGTTGCCAATACGACTCCCAATCAATCTTTTCCAATTTTGTGATTGCTTCCCTTTGAGTTTCTTCTCTTTCCTTCCATCTGTTATGCAAGTCATTCAAATCGGGCAGTTCTTTCGGGTTGCCTTCCTTCACCAAGTTGTTGGCAAAAAAATTATGATTTACCGCATTTACTATATTCTTTGACAACCCGACCACTCTTGCCACTGCTAGTTTAGCTTGTTTGATCCTTGCATCCCAATCCGTGAAAAAAATTTCCTTGTGTGTCTCCTCAATCTCAGGCAGATTGGCTTTCCTCCCCTCTTCTGTTTCTTTTCTTTCGATGAACTCTGAGATTCTTGTGTTTAGATCAATAAACTCAGTTCTATGGTCAATCATTTTATCTGTTAATTGGTCACTAATGATTAGATAAGGAGCGATATGTGACATCTTTTGGAAAAATTATTATTTTTTCTTCAATAAGAGAGAATTTAGCTCTAGCGCCTCTTTGATGAATTCCTCAATAGTAGGAACATCCTTATATCTTTCCATGTCTTGTTGTAAGTCTTGGAGTTGCATATTTCTGGCCGATATGTCTGCTTCGTGGCTTATTTTTAGCACCTCCATGCTCTGTTGCAATTGGGCCAGTTGCTCAGCGGCCTACCTGTTCACACTTTCCCTCTTTGTTTCGAGCTGCTGCTCGAGCTGTGCAATCTTTTCTTATTTTTCTTTCAACAAAACATATATTTTGGTAGATTTGTCCATGGTAGTAGTTGCGTATGCTCCTGTAAACTGCGACAATCCAGTGAAGTTTTCAACTGGGTTGGAAGGGACGTCCTTCCAAACTATGTCCATTTTCTCATTCCTAGGTGGAACTTCAGGTGTTTCAATCCTTCTCCCTTTTCCTCTATCTCCTTACTACAACCTTGTGTAGCAGGTTGTAGAACACATCAAGAGGAGGGATTTCAGTCACCTTTAAGACAATTTCTGATGTGGGCAGAGCGGGGATGATTTCAGTTTGCTGAGACGTCGTCGTTTGCTCATCCATCAGTTTAGAGTCTATATTCTTATGAACATGCAGAGGAGTTTGATACTCCATAGTTTCCTGGGCATCTGTTGTCTTGGGAGTGTCTTGTAGTTTCTTATTGAATTGATTCCACTCCTGCTCCATGCTGTTGCTTTTGATCTCTCAAACAATATCTTTGGGTGGGGTACTCATACCCTGCTTTTCGGTTGATTTCCTGCTGGATTCTGCAGTAGTCTCGATGTCTTGGGATTTTTTTGTATTCAGTGCTTTCCCTATATCTGCATGAGACTCTATGCGAGAATCAGGTCCCTCGCTATTGACAGCCACACTAGGGGTAGGATTGTCCTCTGTTTTCATCAAATGTGGTGGGAATACCTCAAGCCTTTTATTTTTGAACTCATGAAAGCTATCAAAATCTCCAGGACTCAGATTTGTCCTCGCCCATTTGAATGATTGTTCGAAGGATTGAGCCGACTGTAAAAGATCTTCAAAATTATTAACCTCATGGTTATAAGGCTTGTTCTTTACTGAAGTGGTGATGTTGTATGCTATCTTGTCTGGACCAAATTGCCTTTTGGGCAAAGTATGAAGCTTGAGACTTTCCAGACTTACTGACTCCTTTATTGCATGATTAAAATTTGCTAAAGAAAAATAATCGCACCTCACATGAAAAGACAACCATAATAACTTCTTACTTTTTTTGAGAACTTTGGTCAGGCCTATTCCCACGGTTTGGTGGGCTATTTCTCTTGCTAACAATTTATCAGAAACATACAAAGGGAGGAAATGTGGGTATGCTGTGCTACCAAAAACCCTAATGTAGGTGAACCATTCTTCAAAATAATATTTGTCGACAGCCAGAAGGTCTGTAGCGGCTTCTTGGGAAAACCTGGGGGCTTTCTTATTGAAAATTAATTGATGCAGTGGCAAAATAACAACATGACATATTTGATAGAAATGGGGTATATAATGGGATTCCCAAATTTTCTTATGGCTGAGATGGATAGGGTAGGGGTCCTGCAAGGTCCATTTCCAACCCATGATTGGAAATTTAGTGCAGAAACAGATGGTGTCCATAACATAAGCATTAAAATAGGATGGAGGAAGATTCTTTGGAGAGGAGGATATCTTCTGTCGATATTCGGTGATGATGGTGGCTAGGTTATCAGATAGGATGGTGGCCCAATTCATAATGTGCAAATTAACACAGGCATCAATTAGAGGAATCGATTCTATGGAAAACTTATCATTATTAGGTAACCTGTATAGTCTACATAACATAACAGCTGCATAGTTGTAGGGGTTTTCCAAAGAGGCTACATGATACATACCCATTTTATCAAATTTGAACTTGTTATCCAATACTCTCCAACCCTGAATCATCTTGAGGGGTTCTTTGTTCTTCTTTGAGAATTTGGCCACGTATGTCTTATCATATATATCCTAAGGGTCAGGTATATGGTACATTTGCTTCAAGTCCTCTGCTCCGAATGACCCCATGAGTTCCATTCTCGAATTCCTGAATTGCCTATCTTCAATGGTGAGGTTTTCCACCACCCACCAGATCATATAAGTGTATGGGAGGATTTTTTCTCTTGCTCATATATTCTAAAGGAAAGAACATGCATCATCCTTGAATTGGATTCCCAAAGGTCTTATTGAGTTAGTTATTGCTCTTGTGATAGTAATCTTGGAATGCTCATCCTCAAGCCTATTGTATATGACCTCCCAAGTTGTTGTTCCCCTGTTAGCACTGTAGACTGTATCAGAGAATATATGCGACATTTTTGTTAGCTCGGACTGTGTAATGCTATGATTTTTCTATTTTTGCATCACCTTCTGCAATGACATATCTTTTGTAGCTTGCTTGAAATGGATGAGATATATCAATGCAGACAATATTGGGCGATTAAGGATGAAAGCCTTGTGAAAAGACTTTGAACTATGGGAGGATTTCAAATGAGATACTCAGAATTAACTAGTCATAACTTGGAAAATCATTACCTCTCCTCGGGCTGCTAAACATTAATTACCCTTTTTTATTAAAATGACTTTCGACAATAATCACATCGAAACTCATTTGTCGATGCGTTTCAAACCAACTAGTGTGGTTCATCGTCAGGACAAGATAAAAAATCAGATCAAGGCCACAAGTTAAATAGAGAGATCCATCATTCAACAGCTATAAAAATGACTATTTTAGACCAAGGAAACAACTATTGTTGGAGAGGTAAATCCCCTCTACGGATAGAGGCGATCCCTACTAGCCCAGAAGGGGTCTAGCAACAATCAATAAATGCTACTATGCAAGCTCCTAATTGCAATTAAAAGGTAGGCAATGAACACCTACTTGGATTCCAGCGCTATTGTTTGATGAAGAGATGCCGCTCTCGCTCCTTTGCTCTGGTCGGTCACGATCCTCCACTATCCTCGTGGATGAACACCTGCACATGCAAAGAGAAAACAAACACAAGCGTGAAATCTAATAAAAGCAATTATACATCAGTCAGAAAGGATGTAATTCACATTAACCATTACAAAGACAAATGAGAATGGAACCATAACAGTAGTCATCTATTTATTAATCAATAACAAAGAAAGGTATAACCAATGTTCTGACGTTGAGTCCTTCTCAAGAGGGTCCAGCCAGCAAGTATCATAAGCATTCACCCTTGGAGGTAGATCTCCCAAGACAAACAACTCTCTCTCTCAAACAAGACAACAAGACTTCACAACCTTCCTTAAGCTCTCTAGCAATCAACACTTATCACACCAACTTCCTATTAGGAGCAGCACTAAAAACACTATGAATTCCACTCTGTCAAGAACTAGCTGCTCATGGCAATGGTAGAGGCTTATATAGGAGAAGGAGTCTCCATGAATGGTGGAAGGATAAGCTTATCTCCAAGAAAGGTGGCTCATAAGACGAACAAACATGCCATAGAAGGGAGGACGACATCCACAAGGCCAAGAACCAGGTCTGGAGTCATCTGGAAGGCTGGCTGTTAGAACAAACTCGCCCAAACAGGATCAGCGCGGGTGTATAACTGGACTGGCGCGTTGACGTCGCATCTTAATAACGGAGGAGACTATGTCAGCGTGACTTAATACAAACAGAGAATGCGCTGGCTATGAAATTCGACCAGCACGGAAAACCCGTGTGCTTCCGCGCTGGCAGTGCATCAGTTGCACTAGAAGTCGCCAGTCAGCACGGTTATTTCAATAACAGTCACGATGATCAACTAAACTTTGGCAAAGAGGGTCATTTGGCCAATTCAGAGAGCATGAGCATGATGGATTTGATTTCATGACACAGTAAGGAGACTGACAGGGAGACAGTGACAAATTACTGTGTAACAGATCGCCAAATTGTTGGAGAGGTAAATCCCCTCTACGGATAGAGGCAATCCCTACTAGCCCAGAACGGGTCTAGCAACAATCAATCAATGCTACCATGCAAGCTCCTAGTTGCAATTAAAAAGTGGTCAATGAACACCTACTTGGATTCCAGCACTATTGTTTGATGAAGAGATGCCGCTCTCGCTCCTTTGCTCTGGTCGGTCACGATCATCCACTATCCTTGTGGATGGACACCTGCACATGCAAAGAGAAAACAAGCACAAGCGTGAAATCTAATAACAGCAACTATACATCAGTCAGAAAGGATGTAATTCACATTAACCATTACAAAGACAAATGAGAATGGAACCATAACAGTAGTCATCTATTATTTATTAATCAAAATCAGAGAAAGGTACAACCAAAGTTCTGAAGTTGAGTCCTTCTCAAGAGGGTCCAGCCAGCAAGTCTCATAAGCATTCACCCTTGGAGGTAGATCTCCCAAGACAAACAACTCTCTCTCACACAAGACAACAAGACTTCACAACCTTCCTTAAGCTTTCTAGCAATCCACACTTATCACACCAACTGCCTACTAGGAGCAGCACTAAAAACACTATGAATTCCACTCTGTCAAAAAACTAGCTGCTCATGGTAATGGTAGAGGCTTATATAGGAGAAGGAGTCTCCATGAATGGTGGAAGGATAAGCTTATCTCCAAGAAAGGTGGCTCATATGACGAACAGACATGCCATAGAAGGGAGGGCGACATTCACAAGGCCAAAAACCAGGTCTGGAGTCATCTGGAAGGCTGGCTGTTAGAACAAACTCGCCCAAGCAGGATTAGCGTGGGTGTATAACTGGACTGGAGCGCTGACGTCGCATCTTAATAACGGAGGGGACTATGTCAGCGCGACTTAATACAAACATAGGATGCGCTGGCTCATGAAATTCGACCAGCGCGGAAAACCCGTGTGCTTCCATGCTGGTAGCGCATCAGTTGCACTAGCAGCCGCCAGTCAGTGCGGTTATTTTAATAACAGTCGCGATGATGAAATAAACTTTGGCAAAGAGGGTCACTTGGCCAGTTCAGAGAGCATGAGCATGATGGATTTGATTTCATGACACAATAGGGAGACTGACAGGGAGACAGTGACAAATTACTGTGTAACAGATGCCCTCTAAAGCATGAAGCCCGAGAGAGTGGGAGGGGTGAAATGCTTTACAAAACTGATGAACTGGAACACCACCAGGAAGAACCTGCACGTATGTACAACTGATATCTCGATTATATGTTGTCTAGGCATGGGCGCAACCATCCAAAAGACATACGAAGAAGGTCTGTGGTATGGATGCAGCCACCCAGCTGAAGAGACCATGATGATAAAAAGGTATGGTCGCAGCCATCCTAAAAGACTCAGGTATGGGCGCAGCCATCCATCAATGAGTCATGCAATAACAATCCACAAAATCGCAGCCTGGTTCGCAACAGACTAGAACCAGGGTCTTACGCTCCATCCAAACCCGAACGAAGTACAAGTCCAAGCATGTGAATACAGGAGTCGAAGTCGAACATGCATGAACATCGTCTGATT
>APFE030554039.1:1936-31647 GCA_000404065.3 Pinus taeda | reverse complement strand
AGGGGCATGTTGGGTCCTATAATACTAGTGATTACCCCATTACTATTGTAGTTATACCCCTTATTAATATTGTTGTGCCCCTATTGCCCCCATATTGTTATTACTGTGCCCCATAGAATCCCTCTATTGTTATTTTTGTGGCTTTATATTATTATTGTTAGGTCAGCTGGGTTATATTGTAACCCCTTAGACTCCTATTGGGTTAGCATCCACAAGAGTGGATCAGGGAACATGTTTATTTAGAATCTTCACAAAGGAATAGACATTAAATTTATTTATGGTACTTTCTTTGTGTTTGGATCTATTCTCTCTTGTGATATTGCAACAGACATATTGGGACAATCTAAAGGATATGGATTTGTGCAATTTTCCTACGAGAATGTCAATGAGTAATTTGGAGCCCCATTCAACCTCTACTGAATAGATTCTATTCCTGATGAAAAGTTGGATCCTTTATGTTGAAGCTCTAGGCTTTTTACATATATATGTTTATGCCACAAAGTTCCTGGTAGTCTGTCCTTTTAGGTACAGTGGATGTAAAGCTTATTTGATGTAATTCTTACTGTGTACTTTTGGAGAGATGGAAATTAGATCACATCCACCTTAGTTGCACTGAGAAAGAGCTAAGGTCCATGCTAATAGCCTGGACATGGGTGGGCATTGTAGTGTTTGTATGTCCATGTGATGAGACATTAAATATAGACAATGCATTCACTGCATGAATATGATGTCTGCACAAACCCATCTAGATTCAAGTTTGATATTGACCTGCGGTTCCTAAGCTTGAGGATCCATCAAATGAACACAAATCACTAAGTTCTGAAATATAGAAATAGGAGATATGCAACTTCAAGGTTCACAAACTGGGAAGTGAATCTCAAACCGGGGTCTATATAGATTTGTGCTCAATGCAGGGGTAGCAGAGCATGACACACATCCAAATTATTGACCCATTTATGGGACTTGTGGGGTTTGTTAATCATGAGGAGCTAGGAATGGATTTTGGAATCAAATGGTAAGAAGAGATATTACAACAAGACCATGAAGCAAGATTCCTATGCGCCGTGTAGTGGGTCTCTAACATCTAAAAAATGTGGCAGCGTTGGCATTTGGGGGTTTAGATGTATTTCTTTCAAGACATTTAGGACATAATGATTGTAATATTTGTGTATAAGTGGAAAAGATTGCCTCTATGTAATAGAGACAAAGAGATAATGTGCTTAGAGGAGCCTTAGTATGCTCGTGGCATTAATCATTGGCTGGAAACCATGGTTTGGACTTGTGTGTTGCATAAAAGATTAGAGGAGGAGCTAATAAATAAAGAGATCATGTTTATGATGCCATAGGTTATGTATTCATGTTAATTTATGATATGATAGAATTAGGTGTTACATATCTCTTGATTCCTCCAATTATAATGTTGTGTGGGATAATATTTCTTAGTTGCTAATAAAACATTTTAAGATCCTGAGAAGTGTTATTGGACTTACCTATTGGATATAAAAGGGTGTGTAAATCTACACATGTGCAAACCAGAGGCATCTTCATCAGTTTTGTAGATATGTGCTTGTAGTAGCCAGAGGATCTGCACCCATTTGGATTCAGTTCCAGATTTGTGTAGTGTATATTCAGAAAAATTGCATCAGTTTTGATATTAAAGAAACCCCAAAAACATCCTAGAGGGGAATCCATTTGAAATAGGAAAGGAGAATCATGAGGAATGTTGGAATTATATGCAGATGAATCACTTTGAAGACCAATGGTAATCGAAGCCCAATTCTAGCAGGATGAGTCACAAGGTGAACAGGAGAATGTGAGAATCCCTGTTGGAGGTGTTGATCCCACATAAAGTTAGCATCCTTGGGCTCATGTAATTAGTAACAAAATATTATCTTCCGATCTGCATTTCTTATTGCTTAGTTAATTTTCATAGTAGGAGTAATAAAGAAGTTGTCACTGCTACATAAAATTTGTGGATCCGTGCATTACTACAAAATTCACAGGTTGCTATAGAATTGACGCACTGCTATGGAATTTCTAAAGACAAATGCATGGAAATTAATTGGGACAACTAAAAGGAGATTCACCGTGCACTACCCCTGAGAATTCATTGAGACAACTCAGGAGGAGGTGAAGTGCCACTAAGATTGTTGGACTACCACATGAAATTTATAGTTTTAGGGTCAGTTGTAAATCGAGCGAATTAACTGAAGAGAGTTTAGTTAAGGTTCAACTCCAATTCTCAAACAAGAGGGAAGGTTCAACTCCAACGAACTAAAATAAGAAGAAGAGAATGAACACCGGCTCATGTTCAGGGAAGCCTAAGGCTGATTGGCAGTTTGATCATGCTAGTCTAAATAGTATGAATTGAGGAGAGGCTATAACCTCCAGATTGCATTTCACAAGCCCAAATCAACATATTATTCAATAAGGGGTTAGGTTTTCCTTGTGTTTTATGTTATTTCCATGATTAATTATATCATATTTAGTTTTGTAGCAATTGTATATTGTGATTCCTTAAGTACACTACTTTTTTGGTTGCGCGCTATGTGAGTGCCAAATCTAATTTTGTCGATGTATTAGGGAATTATAGAACCATGTCATGCATCAAGTGGTATTAGAGAAAGGTTTAACTCTGGTTCAAAATTTGCAGAATTATTAGAACTAATTCTCTCTTGAAAGTTGGTTTCCACAAGATCAATTCTTGTGCAACTGTGGTATAAAGGAAACAGGTAGAGGGTTCTTTCAACTCGAATTTATTGGAAGAAGAGTGGTGGGAGGTAGTGCAGAAAGAAAATGAGTTCCTAACAGATATAAAGATTTTTTCCTCTTTATCTTTAGGGACTCCACCAACCCTTTCCAACCCAAGGTTACATCTAGTTACTACGTTAAAGTGAAGTTAATCATCTCATCCTTAGGATATGATGAAGTTACATATGGTGTCACATATGGGGATATGCAAGTAAGAAATGTCCAAACTATCCCTAAGGTTGGTAGTGTGCAATAAGCAACCAAAAGAGTGGTGTGAATATGAGAATGGAGCAACATGAATTTTTTGGATGCTCTCAAAGCCATTAGTGGGAATTTCAAAACATTTCATTACAGCTCTAAATACCATAGGTATGGGTCCCCTGAAACCTGTAAGTAGTTCTTATGTAATCTTGGTTTTAAATTTGTAATCCATAATATCCTTGCATTTTGTAGGAAGTACAATAGATATATCCATTTATAATTTTTATTTTCCACTGTTCCTTAATTTAGGCCCTCCAATTATAAGGATGCTAGTATTAAAACTTAATTATATATTACAGATGTTATCTTCCATGCATGCGTGGAATGATTTCATAATTTTTCTTACATACATTCTACTTGTGGATATATAGGTCAATTTCTACACTTGGTCGCGAGTTCATATGTTAGTGTGTCACACTCTTAGATCACTTTATAGTGTATCATTTGGATTATGCACTAAAGATGATGTTGCAGAGACTTGCCCCTACTTCTGGGATGCATCCCATGAATTTTTCCCTCCTTGGGGATTGCAAGGGGAAAGTCCTTATTTTGAACGAGACATCTCTGAGGATGTGTGATCCCCTCCCACATTGTCTAAATGTTTCTTGCTAGAAAATGGGATGTTTAGGAGACATATTATGATGGTTTTGGGGACTTATCCTAAATCCTCTAGACGGTTCTTGCCAAAAACAAGGAGTTTTGGGAGATCCGTTGGGATGGTTTTGAGGACATTTGAATACCCACTATCGAAACTAGTGCCCATTTGGTTCCGATTCTAAAATAAAAATATTCACCAAGTGGTTCTCCATTCAAACCTAGACATAAGTTATCTATGCATTGCATGCTTGAATATTATGTAGTATGTTTTTTGTAATGAAGACTAATTGCCTTCACAGTTTTGACTCCTATGTTTGGTAGGTTTGTGTATCCTATATCAAATCTTTCTTTTGGGAGGGTTATAATATCTATGTAGAAAAGATATTTAAGATATATTATCTAAGACTTGTTACTTTTAGTGAGTTACATTAGATCTATAGTCTATGGAAGTTACTTTTATTGACTTATATTATAGCACTATGTTCTAGAATATTTGTTTTTAAATTTTAAATTTATTTAAAAATTTACTTTTTAAAAATATTTTTGATTGTCCCATTGAAACTTGGGGTTAACTTCTAGCCATCCTTGAAACCCTTCCCCTCACCCCCATCCCTGAAACACCATGCAAAATAGCCCAAGTTGTTCACAAGTTGTAGGATTTTGTACGTAGCGTATTAATTTCTTAAAAAATTAGAGATTTCACCTTTTTCCCACTTATCATTTGAAAGTTGACATCATTTTACTTTCCTCCCTTGATTTTCTCCTTGGGTTTACCATGCAAAATTACAATACTTACTAGTTTACCTCGCATATTCCTTACCCCTTTATTTTCCATTCATTCATTTTGTCAAAGTTACAAAGTATAATAAAAGGGATATGGAATTGTATCTTGGGTTTTATTAAAACTTCCATCTTATTTCCTGAGTTTTCCATTTTCACGTAAGACCTTCCATCAATCAAAGCACACCTCAATACAATATGTAGGATCAAACTTTGAGGCTTTGTGAAATTGAATCAATTATTTATTATTTATATTTCTTGGAGTTTGATGGATTGGGACAGTGGTGGACCATGTTTTTATGCTTTTCCATAAGTTGTTTGTTTTTCCTATTATTCACATGCATTCATTTTTCGAAAGTTATAAAGGATATGAAAATTGTATATTGGGTGCTATTATAACTTCCATCTTATTTTCTGAGTTTTACATTTTCACATAAGACCTTCAATAAATTGAAGCACATCTCAATACAATATGTAGGATCAAACTTTGATGATTTATGAAAATGTTCCAATTATTTATTCTTTGTATTTCTTGAAGTTCAATGGATTGGGTCATAATGGCATACCATGTTTCGATGATTTGTTATTTATCTATTTGGTCAGTTGTGGTATAATACTAAAACTACAAGTTGTTATATGGTTTCTAGATAGTTAGCTCATGATTGAATTTTTTCAATCAAATTACTTAAGATGGTAGTTAGCTTGTTCATCATAAAACTATTTCATATGGTGTTGATGTTTAGGGAGATGTTCTATACATATTCCTTGATACAAATAATGCTATCAAAATGTCATGAGAAATTGGTGTGGAAAATAACATTAATCAAGAGCCACCTGACAACATTTAGGCATTACTTTATATGAAGAGTTTCATCTTTCTTATCCTTATGCTTTTCACTATGATAGGTAGGTGATGAAATATATATCTTATTAATTTGATTTCGTAAACATATGTTTCGAAGTGAAGGATTTTTCATTGGGGTTCTTGTTTAATTAGAACTCAAAGTTGACTTCTTGGAATCTTGGTAACTATTGTATAATTATGATCTCACTTTAAGTATAAGATTCTTATTGATACATGCATTTCTTACAACCTTTGTCTGCATTTTCTCTTCTATGGTATTGATATTTACACACTCAATGGCCCAATATCTCAATGGAACAATATATAAATGTGTAGGATCTGAACCCTCCTCAGGGTACATTTATGTCAACTAATGGGGTTTTACCATTCACCCTCCCCATTATGATCATGACAAAGTCCCAATTCATGGTGATTGCGATATAGATTTCTCAAAGTGGTTGGCGTGAACCTCATAAGCCATTATGAGAACATGGGTGCATAATAAGCACATAATTATGTTCAATATCCGAGTCTCACCAACTCCAACTCCAAATCAAAATCAATTTTCACTTTTCAAATATAAATGAGAAAATTTGTTTAGTAAATGGTTTTTTGAAAATTTTGAGCAACATTAGGATTAATTGGTAAACTTTTATAGTATAAAATTATGATGTTGTGAAAGAACAAATGCATTCCTTGGGATTTTGGTTAATGCATCTTTGCTTTGTAAATAAGGTTGTTAATATTGAAATAATGTTTATAGAACCGAGAAAGATCAACATTATTTCTTTGCTTGTTTTAAATTTGTTAGTTTGAAATCACGTGCATTTCTCCCTTTATCATCCTCTTCATGGTACACTTTAAAATAACAACACTTTTCATGATGTTTATGAGCAATGGTATGAACAAAATGGTAATAAGGGTGGCATTTTTCTTGTGTAATTATTGAGATTTGTTTCCGATTTCTGCCTCACTTTTTCCTTATGCAAATAAATTAGGTTTATCAATTTTCATTCCTTTTTCTCATTATGTCATCTTTGTCATCTATTTCAATTTTATAGATATTTTTCTGCACACTTTCCTCTTACACTATTGTTTTGTATATGTAGATATACATGATTCCTGAGAGTAGCCAGAAAGGGGATCTTCATCTTTACCGGGCATTGAATTTTCCTCTTCAGTGGAGAATGGAGAAGGTGTTTCTTAAGAAGTTTCTTGTAGGAAATTTATTGATCCACTATAATGAAAATTATTATCTTTTTGGATTAGATGTTAGTCGGTTTGGTGCAATAAAAAATGGAGAGTTGGAAATATGGCATGCTAATTCACCACTTGGATCTTAAAAAATGTAACTTAGTTTGCCTGATTATGCCTAGCAGTTTTCCTAAAGGTTGAATGCTAAGTTCCTAAGGTGTTCTTTTCTATGGTGATGATTTATTTACTTTCTTTATATAGGTCATCCAGCCACATGGTGGCCACTATCTTTCAACTAAACAAAACTTGTTCGTGTTTCTAGTAGTGATTCCTATGTGTTTTAATGTTGTGATTCTTTCACCTCATGGTTATTTTGGGCAAGAAAATGTTTTAAGAATGTTAGAAAAGACACCGGTGGACAGGTAAATAATTTTTTTTATAATTGCAATGTCCATTGCATGATATCCTCTCTTTATTGCTTGATTGCTTTTTGACTGTTTCTTTTGATTTTGTTTTGTCTTTTAACTATGAAATAGAAATTACTTGGTATCATGTCCATTTAAAAAAAAAACCAAAGCTTGAAGATGAAATTAGTATTACACTTCATTGATTGAAATCCTTTTAGATGTTTTG
Organism: Pinus taeda; assembly: GCA_000404065.3. Taxonomy (NCBI): domain Eukaryota; kingdom Viridiplantae; phylum Streptophyta; class Pinopsida; order Pinales; family Pinaceae; genus Pinus; species Pinus taeda. The sequence goes on along the minus strand of APFE030554039.1, from coordinate 24,587 downwards.
TGTTAAAATATTTTCATGACTATTATAAAAGTTTAATTTCATGTTGTTATTTGAGCACAAGTTGTTTATATTTTTGACCAAGTTCATGTGTTAGATACTGAAATGCTGTTACAAATAAAATGATAAGGGTTAGACATCACACCTCAGATTATTTGTTTTCACAAGTTACCTACAACCTGGGATTTTTAACATGTAACTTAGTTGACATGATTATGCCTAAGATTTCTGTGAAAGTTTAATATTAAGTTACTAACATGTGATTTTCTATGGTGAAGTTTTATTTGATTTTTTTATATAGGTCATCTGGCCACATAGTGGCTATTATCGCCCAACTGAAGAAAACTTGTTGGAGTTTGTTCCTTTGGTGGGGAAAAATGGCTTTTACACTGCTAATGTTGAGGTATATGTTGTATAAATCCTTTAGTCTACTTTAGTTTATATTCTAGTGTTCATCGCCTTTAATCATGTCTCATACTCTACATTGTATCTTATTTTGTTTTTAGAAGAGGAACTCAGTATTGATGGTAAGAAGTAGGAATTGAAGAAAGAGTAGAACAATAACACTAGAGCGACAAATGCAAAAAGAGAGAGAATAGATTCAATCTAGTGATAACCTTAGAGCTAATATCCCGCATAAGATAGATATATAGAGATTGATGGTCAAGTCTTCAGAGTTGGTGAATTCATGTGCAATGCCTTGTTAACACAATGATAATGTTTTGAAGTGATGAAACAATATTTCATGTGTAAATTGTAGTCCAATCAATATTAAGTTGGAAACTCATATTGTAATACTTGACATTTCATATAATATAATTTTTATGTTTGAAATTATTTAAAGTTTCACTTGATATTGTTTAGTATCGTAATTAACATATGTAGCTTTGCATTTTCATATTATATGAACATGCACATTGTATGATTTTTTTATTATTATTTTTTTTAGTTGCAAAATCATACTAATTAATTTATGTTGATTAATAATGAATACATAAAATTAATCTAAAACTATTAAATTAATATTTTATATTGATTAATTATGAACACAAGTAAAATTAATATACGACTAAATTAATTGTTTATAATGATTATTAATGAAATTAAATGAAATGAATATAAACTACTAAATCAGCTGTTTATATAATGAATATGAAACTACTAAGAAAAGATAAATGACTACTGCAATTGATAAATTTGTGATTACAAATGACAACTACATTTTGCATATATATGACTATTAGTAGCTAATTTACGTATCTTATAACACGACCAACATTTTGGTCATATTTCTTTGGTTAAAATTGGTTTTCTAGGGTGATCATAAAGTAATATATTTGTTGTATATTTGGTCATTAATTGTGGCAATTAATGAATAAATCAATGACTAAATTAATTACCAAATTTATAACTAAATATACTACTAGACAATAAAATTGAGACAACCAATTAATGACTAAGCTAAAAGCGATTAAAATTTGGCCGCATTATAAGATAATGTAAATTAGCTGCTACTCGTCACCGACTGAAAAATAGTCGTTTATATGCAAATTTTAGTCATTTTTTAAGTAACTAATTAGTCATTTTGTACTAGTGGAATGTATACATGACACTATTAAACCAGATCTGCGTATGTACGTGGCAATACTAAATAAAACCCGTATACAAATATTAAACTACTAAATCAAGTCTTCACTGAAAAATCACAACATCTGCCAAACCTAGATCTCAACACACATACTGTTAAAGTCACATACTACAAACATATTTAAATCATATCATCACCATAACTACAAATCTAATAAACATAAATATATTAAGCAAGTATATCCATTAGTCTTTAATACACTTTCAAATCTATTAGATCTAAGCCATCTCCTTTCTTCCTGGTGGGCACTTCTAGGAGATCAATTCACACATGAATAAACCATTACTTGCACACATAACTCCTTGGTTTCCATCTCCTTATATAACTTTTTCCTTTGTCAATACCTTAGGAAAATCCTTTGGCGATGTTGTTAGTATTCATTGATGGGATCAAATAGATGTTGCTGCCATAATTACTATGGGAAATTACCATGGTAATGGCCCATGGTATACAAATTTCCATGGTTTGGATTATGTATGTGAATTTTGTTCACAGAACCTGCATATGTATGTGAATCTTCTTCACATTAACTGTGTATACTTCTCAAACTTCATACTTTTCATGCATTTTGTGACTGAGCTGCCAATTCTCACCCATTTTCTCTATAACATCTGTACCATCAATCATGTCATATGTAACAGTTCTATAATCATCATATTATAACTAGGTTAACATCAATGACATATTTGTTAAGCAAGTTTCCATCAAGGACAACACATTAGCCATAATGCCAACAAAGTATTGTTTGTGATTCCTTGAAGTGACTCCACCGGGGTACTGAATAAGCCTACTAGTAGTGGATCAACACAAAAAATGACAATCAATTATCAACATATTTTACTCACGAAACTCATACTATAATTTTCCCTAATCGAAACAATTGAAGTTTGACTAGTCTTGTGAAATGCGTTAAGTCGACAAGAGGAATAGAAAGGACTACATATTTAATCGAGATACGTAAGGAAGCTAGGGTGATCAATAAGATGAGACAATATTTCCAGAAGGCTATACCTCATGCATAAATTTGGACCTAAATAGAGAAGTTGTGAATCTTCCAGTGAGGTTCCAAGTGTTGTAGTTGCTACAACACCCTCCAAATTTATCTTACCTTCAAATTTTTGAGCCTATTTATGATGATGTCATTTCTCGTTTAAAGTCATTAATGTCATGATTAATAAATTTTTTTGAGTGTTCAACTCCTTCCTTAAGAACCTAAGTGTCAAAGTTATTTTATTTCACATGCTTAGCTGGTGGTGCCTACATAGCACACTTCATCTAAGCAAACCTAACACACTATCTATTGATAGTCAGTGTGAAATTTTGGGAGACAATAAACCACACCTATTGTTGATAGAAAATCATTTTGTAGTTCCCATAGATAGTGACTATGCACTTCTCACTGATAGTGGCTATGCACTCCTTGTTGACATTGACTATGTACTCTTTGTTGATAGCGACTGCACACTTCTTGTTAATAGTCAATGAAGAATATATCAAGTCAATACTATCACACTTCTAAGTTGCAACCAACTCACTCTTGACTCCAATTTCCCAACATGCATTGAGTGCACTCACAAATCCTAACCCTAACTGCATGTCTGCTCTCCTTATATAAAGAGTCCAACTTAGAGCTCATGTCAAATTTATCTTTCACTTTCAAGATCTATGCACTTTTTGAGTACAAGGAGCATCCCTCACTCTTGGTTGCAAAGGCAGCATCTTTCGGGTGAGTTTCTCAACTATCAATTTTGTTTTCTTTTTCCTTCGCATGTGTTGCTTTTTCTTTTGTAACTATTACTTTTGTTTTCTTTTTCTTTTGCATGTCTTGTTTTTGATTGCTTTCACTTGTGCAAGTGTTTCTTTCACTTGATTTCACATATCTTGTTAGGAGAACCTTCTAGAGGTATCTCCAACACACTTTCTCACATTATATGATCCTATCTATCAAAAGAACGTGAATTGGACACACTCCCATGGCATATCACACTTTCTCATTACAGTCGACACTTGTGTCATAAAGACTTGCATCGTAACCATTTCACTTGGTGATAAGTGTCATTTTGTTGTTGTTTCAATGCATAAATGATAGTTTTGTGTAATGTACATATTATTGTCATGTGATTTATTGTGTATGTGTTTGTGATCATGTTTAAGACCTATTTGTATGCACTTACTCTCTCACTCTCTCGTCCTACTTATCTCACACTTAGTAAATTTTGGAGTTTTTGATTGTCCTCGCATCATGCACAAATTACAAGCACATTTGACTTCTATCCAGGTGATGAGTGCATTGCACACTCCTAAGCGTCAATGATGAGACCCTTATCTCTTGAATCTGCGCACTGCACCCATCTTGAGGATAACTCCCTTCATTGCATATTGCACATCTTCTGAGCACATTCACTCAACCCTTGTTGCTTACACTTTCCCACTGTGAAAAGAATTGATCAACCTTGCCTTATGTTTTGCATTATGCACTCCTAGTGGAAAATGAGGTCTCCTTTAGCCCCTTGCAATGGAAACTTGTGTAATATCTAGATCCTCCTCCTCAATAACTGCGCACTACACAATATTAGTGAGAAAGCTTGCCACCCTTGTTTCTTGGACCTATGATCTATGCTCCATTAGAGAAATTTTGAGGTCTAAAATGGGCCTCCCAAGGAATATTATAAAATAATAGTGGAAATGATAAACTAATATTAGATTACATCATCAAATTTTAGAGGGAAAAAGTAAAGAAAACTAAATTTTCAACTCATATTTTAAACTGATCTCCCAATGGTTTTACTCAAAATTCGAGTGGGAGTACTCATTGGATGAATAATTTAATTCCTCATCCAAGGAGTACTCATGTTTCATACTTTCGATGGACCCTGCTACATGAAAAATGATAAATATATGAAAAAACATTATTGTAATCATGTTTTCATGTATTTCTCATTTTTCGTGTAACAGGATCCATCGAAAGTTTGCAACATGGGTACTCTTTGGATGAAGAATTAAATTTCGCATCCAACAAGTACTACCACTCGAAATTTGAGTAAAATCGTAGGGATATAAGTTGAAAATACGAGTTGAAAAAATAGTTTTATTTTATTTTATTTTTTAATCTTTTTACCTTTTTTACTCCAAAAATGGTGAATTATCCCCCATGGTTAATATCATGATCTTGAATCCTATTGGTTCTCGTAAATTTGATTTTGGTTGTACATTTTTTTTAGGCCCATTTTAGACCTCAATATTTCTCCAATGCAAGAAGGCCACTCTTCCCGTCCTTGCACGTTTTCCCATCACAATCAACATCTTACATGAGCAAACTAGATAGAATAGTTGATCTTGGGACTGATATTGTCTTGTCATGAGTGAAATTCATTTGCAGGAGATATTATCCTAACATGGAAAGATGATGGTCAAGGAGGTCGTTATGGAGAGGTTTCAAGAAGACACACTACTACATTTGGGCGGAAATTCCGATGACGGTATCCGACAATATAGCTAAAATCGGAAAAAGTGTCAGAAGTTAAATGATTTTTTGTTTTGAATCATGACTACCATCGAATATCCAACGGAAGCTATGTATCGGTCAAATATTCAATAATTATCCTATCTCATTGATTATCTGATGGTTTCCTATAATCCCTCCCGTCGTCGAATATCTGACCTATGTTCTTTTACCATTGGATATCCGACGATGTATTCAATATGAAAATGTGTTGTCCAATTTCCTGCAAATGGTAAACGACAATTGCATAATGCTCAATTCCACCATTAATGGATTTTTGTGCTGACAACGTCTAATATGGGACAAGTTTGACTAATTCAAATAAAGATAACATTAATATTATAATTAAATATAATATTATTAATATATATTCATATTAATATCTATAACATATTAATATTAATATAATATTATATGATTATAATATAAATTGTATATATAAGTTATTAAATATATATTATAATTATAATAAATATAATATTAATATATGTGTGTGTGTGTGTGTGTGGAGGCCCTAACATCATATAATTTTGACATAGTTGCTATATGTATTAGTTGTGATTGTTTTGAAAGGTTGTAGGATTATTTTGAGGTTAATTTTCGAACAAAATCATCACTGAAAGTTTGGTGACAAAAAATGTCACATAACATTCCTCAAGGAGACCAAGGATAGGTGGGATCGACATCAAGGGCTTCTGAGGATGGAAAATGTTATTTCCCTTGTAGAAAATTCAATGGCTTAAGGCCAAGGAGAATTCTAATAAAAACAAAGAAAAAGAATTGTAGAGACTATGAACATGTTGAAGGCGGACATGAATATCATCCATTTGAAAGTTATTTATTATATGTCTTTATATCGTAGATTTTTTTTGTAAATTTTCTATATGTATATTGTATTTTAGATTGTATGTATTTGTATTGTAAATTGTATTATCTTTCTATTGTAAATGTATTTATAATATGATTTTCGGAGGTGTTTGAACTATGTTGTCATCTTGATGTGGACTAGAAATATTATTTTATTATTTTCGTTAGGGTCGTTTAAGGGGTTTTTGTTTAAGGGTTTAGGGGTTAGGGGTTAAGGGATTAGGGGTTAGGGGTTTAAGGGCTTAGGGGAATGGGGTTAAGGTGTTAGGTGGTTAATGTATATTGTTTATGGGGTTAATTTGGACCTAGAGGATTTAGAGGTTAGTCATGGGTTTTTACGGAGCATTATTAATAAGTTTTTAAAGTATATTATGCAAAATATAATATTAAGAAAGAATGTGACATTACAATGATGAACGAAAAATAAGATCAATATGTTTTTTTATTATGGCCAAGAGTATATATCTCAGAAAGTGTCTCACTTCCTACATGTAAAGAAAAGTAACACCTTTCTTAAAAAATTTCAACATATTCTTAAATATCTTGATAAATTGCATAAGCATCATCATTGATTTGTTGTCTTTGCTTCTTGGTCTCACCTAAGTTTTCTTTCTCTTTGTTGTCTTTGTTTTCCATATATATTATATTTGTAAACTGTTGTTATATAGACATTTCAATATTTTCTATATATACTAATATTACTTTATTGATTGTAATTGTATATTATCGCTTCCCTTAGGGAATTTCTCGAGGAGGAAGAGGTGGTTTTAGTACAAGCGCCTGTTCAAGAACATGAACCAATTAATATTGAGGATAAATCTAACGATTCCATGGAAGAAGATAATGATGCTAATAATGTAGTTGAATAATATGGAAAAAACATATTGATCCATCATACATTTAATAATGTTGGAATGAATGATGATGACAACTAGTATGATGGTCTGACTTTTGATTTACTTGTTCTTGAGATGGAAACTAAAACTCTTTATGAAGGCTAAAAAACATCTCTTATCTCTATTCTATTGTTGTTGGTCAACTTAAAGGTGGTAAGTGGTTGATCAAACACATGTGTGACACAACTCCTAAGGTATGTAATATATTTTGTGACATTTAGTACTATATACATGATAAAACAATTATTTTTCCATTGTTTTTAATGTTAGTACATTGATCTGCATTGTTTCATTAATTTATAGCATTTGGATGCAATATGTACAATTAATATTGTTTAGTACTTTAACCAATAATTTATTTTTTTTATTATGTTGTAGATTACTAGTTGAATTTCTATTACCACCGTCAAATGTTTGACCTCATACTTACCAATATTTACATGTCATTATGAAAGACATTAGAATGGAGTATCAAGCTATTCATACATTCCCTAATGATGATATTCTCTATTATAAAGAACAAACATTGAAATAAAAATACCCAAAATGTGATGAGAGTATATATCAAACCGATAAAGTAATAAAAAAGGTGCTTCGCAAGGTTCCTCGTTATATTCCCATAATTCCACGTATGCGACAATTGTTCAGGTGAAAAAGTGTAGAAAAGATTATGGATTATCATGTAAGGAACAAAAGTGAATACGATGTTCTTTGAATCCCTGTAGATGAATCTGCATTTAGGAATATAGAGGAAAATGGCCAGTGTTTAAAGAAGAAGCTCGTAATCTCAGGCTTTCATTAGCAGCTGACGATTTCAATCCATTTGGAGAGGTCAAATCTACTTACTTGGTGTGTCCTGTTATTGTTATCAACAATAACATTCCTCCATGGAAGTCAATAAAGAGGGAGCACATAATGTTGACAATGATTTTTCCAGGTATTAATTTGCTTAGAATATTTTTTTTAGCACAACTTACATCTTATTTGTCTTGTTTGTTTCATAATTATGTCCTATATTTTTTCGTTAATTTACTCATATATGTTCAATTATGCCTTATAATTATGTCTTATAATTTTTTTTATTTACTCATATATGTAGTAGTTATGTATTGTGTGTTTAATCAATTAGGTAAGTACTGGGTCAAAGATATGAATGTATATATTGAGCCTCTTATCGATGACTTTTCGTGGAGTTATGGAACAATGTCACTATGTATGATATCTCTAGAACATTAGTTGCACAAAGGGAATTTGAATTCCATGCAATGTTTGTATGAACAATTCATGATGCCCTAGGGTAACACATTTATGTGATATGTTATAACGTTACCCTGCACTTTAATAATGTTTAATTTTATGAAGTTCATTTCAAGTACGTTTTTTAAATAGTTTTGACCTTCATTGTACATACTTAAAATAATTGATATAAAAATAATTCCATGTCTTGTAGGTCTTCAAACAAAGGGTAAATTTTCTTGTCTAGTTTGTGGTCCTAAAATTAAATCTCATCATTCAAAATGCTTAGAAAAGGAGGTGTTTGATGAGTATAGGCACTTATTTTCTAAGAACCATAGGTATCAAAGTAATGAAAACAATATTTTCAATGGGAAAGAAGACACTGGAGCAAGACCACGGAGAATGACACCTCGTGTATGGAAGTTGCAATATAATAGAGTCTCTCAAGGTATGGATCGATCTGTCTATGTATCAATACACATTATATGTTTGGATTATTTTATCTTTTTATGGGATTTTCTTCACTATACAAATTGACAAGTTATATTGTATATTTTTCTACGATTCACGTTGTAGGTTGTGAAGGCATTAATAACGAGGAACTTCCATGAGGAATGAAAAGTTATCACGAGGAATTCAATAAACTCCCCTACTATGAGCACTTAGAAATTGTTCATTTGTTTGATACAATGTAACAAAGACATTATGGTGAATCTTAGATAGAAGGGAAGATAAAGAAAAAATGTCAAGATTTGTAATGACATTAAGGAGGTCGACCACGCATTGCAAAGTGAGATTCATTCAAATAGCAATGGAGCCGGCCAAAATATAAGCACCCTTCCATGGTTATTGACAAAACAACAAAACAAGCATGTTAAATAGGTTATTGAAAAGATAAAATTTCCAACTGGATTTTTTTTCAGACATAAAGAATATCCTAACAAAGAAAGGTGAATTAGGTGGGGTAAAAACTCATGATTGACATATGTTCATTAAGGTAATTATTTTGGTGTATATATATTTTATACATTGATGAAACATATTGTTAATTAGTGTTTTTTTTTCTACTAATTTGGGAGAAAATAATGATCAATCATTATTTTTCTTACAATATGTGCTACCTTTATCTCTCTCAGAAAACTTTGACAACAATGTCAAACAAGTTATATATGATCTTGGAAAATACATGGGGTAAGTGGAGAATTTTGTGCAAAGTGTAATTTGTTCAATAAGTTGTTGTGTCCCATACTTTTCACTACATGTGTTTTGTTTGTCATCATGTACCATATTATTCCTTTTTTGTTGAAACCTGTGATTTTCTTGCTTCATTTGTATATAGTTGTCATCTAAAGAAATCGATAAGGAAATATAAAGCATTAGAGAAAACAAATTCCTCGTCTAATGTGTGAAATTCAAAAGTATCTACCTCCGACATTTTTCAATGCACAAGAACACTACCTTATATACCAAGTCAAGGAGATTGAAAAGTGTGGGCCTATACACACAAGATCAATGTGGAGGGTTGAGAGGCACTTAAAATCACTGAAGGCTTTGGTAAGACAAAGGGCATGTCCTGAGGGTTCTATGGTAGAGGGATATATGCTATATCAAACCATAGCTTATATTCATCAATATAGCGATGAACTAGAACACAATATTAATGTATTTGATCACATTTGGGATGTCAACTCCGTGATGAACGATTTTGAAGGGGAGAACCTATAGGGGAAAGGTAGAATGAACAAAGTGAGATGTAAGTAGTTAGTGGAGATTTATAGCACATTTGACTCTTTTTTTTTTTTTTTTTTTTTTTTTTTTTTTTTTTTTATGTATATCGTACTTATTTAATTTTTATTCTTCCTGCATAATCCATTATTATGTAGGTATAACATGGTAACTAATATAATTTATTTGAATTGTTTTAATTTTAATACAATCCGTTGAGAGTAGGATGCAATACATTTATACAATGTGAACAATAAGTATTGGATGAAGGAATGGATTGAATGGTGAAACAAACTAATAATGGTAGGTTATCTTGGTATGGTGTGTCTTCATTGGTCAAAGAAGCCCAATGTAGTAGAGATACCAATATTACACACAGGGAAATTGATTTAGCATATGGTTTAAAAGATCATCAGGCAACCCTATTCACCCATACTAAGTTTTTTTACAATTTATTGATGCATATGGCATGTTGTTTTCTTATTTTCAAAATTTGCAAGTATAAATATGCATGCTTATTAATTGACAATGCATTTTTTATGTGTTTGACGCATTTCAATTGAAACAACACAACAAAATGTGGTACAATGGCCACAAATTTTGCATCAAAAGGTTGGATGAAAAGATGAAAACTTCTAATAGTGGGATAACTACAATATTCCAAGTTATCAATGTTTCCTCTAGAGGTGACAGACATCCATAACTCTTTGAGATTTGATACTAGCATGACATTGATCCAGGTGGCTCCAAGGACACACACAGGACAAAGAGGGCTTATGAAAGCTCAAAAATCAAAGTGATCAGAATGATTTTGAACTAGGACCAGAGCATAGATCTCGTTGTCTTGATCACGACGGTGTGCATGGTTCGTCAATCCGAGCTCGTATGAGGGAGAACGAGCCAGTCAAAGTTTTGGTCAAAGTTGCGTTGTGGGCCATGTTTAAGTGTCCTATAATTTGACTGACCCTGGGGCATGGAACCTAGCTCTCGAAAGTGGTCGAAATTATGGCTTCATTAATTTGCCAAATATCCCTTATTTTCTAAAGATTTGAAAATCTCCCCCATTTTAAATAAAAATAAAAAAATATATGAATGTGGTGGCGGGCCACCACCCTCGCCAAAACCATATTACACAAAAAATTCATTAAGATTGGGAAGACATGTCGTAACCCCCATAGACCCACCCAACCATAAACCAATTTAATGTTTAATTATGGGCCGGGGGCCATGATCCTGCTAGACCCTCCAACCACACCTCCACATATAACAATAACCATTATATTATGTGGTGGGCGTGGGCCACCTTCGATGATCCTGACCCACACCCCAAAAACTCCATCGTGTGTCGTTAAAAGGCCGGAGCCGATGGGAGTTGAACCCTCCCGCCAGCCTCACCCATGCAGCGGCTCCATATCATATCAACCCATCATACAACATGCCAAACATGTTTAATGCGCCTCCCATAAATGGTACTATGTCAAAATTTTAATGCGCCAATACGAACACCATCCCATTTGTCACAGGGAGTTAAGGGGCAAGCCTTCCAATGCGGACCTGACCCCCCTAAAATTATGCATGCAGTTTTTTTAAGAGGAACAATAATGTATTAAAATGGGAGGGGCGGGGTTTGACCACCTGACCCCTCCTCAACTAATTTCACCTTAAACCAATCCACCTAAACCAACTTCTTGGTTAATCTGTCCAAAAACTTATATAAACCTTCATTTACATAGTGCGCCTAGGCAACATGGAGGAACCAGGAGCAGGCACAGAAATCTAGGTGATATTTTTTCATTAATTTATTGTAGGTGGAACTATGACTGAGCAGACTTTCCAGGAGGGTGAAATTTTTGCAGTGTCCAAATTGGACAAATTTTATGTCGATTTTACACCTCTTAGCGAAACGAACCTGATGGCATAGTCAATTTCTTGATCTGAGTAGCTGATTTGCAGAGGACCCAAAGGGGGGAATCTTTGAGGAATCTAGGGGGAATCTAAAAGATTCATTGAGCCCCAGATTTTCATTTTCTCAGAATTTGGAAATTTGACAGTCGATTTTTCTATTCGATGCCAAAAATCTGATGGTGCATTCAGATTTTCTATTTTCTCATTCTATTTTTTGGCCACTTTTCTAAGTGGAGTGCAGGTGTCAGCGTTCATGTGCAAGCAGTCATTCCATGTGATTGCTGACGTGAGATCGATGGTATGAATAGCTTCAACAGTTTGACATCCTCTTCTTCAGATGGCCCCTATATGTGAGGTATATGCAGTGTATTCATGTACTTCTTTTGCTATGCATTGTGCTACACAGATCCTTGTTTGATGTTTGATGTGGGTTCTGTTTCTTCCTCATTTTCATGATTCTTGCTTGATGTGATGCAGAATCATCTGTGTGATGTAATTTTTGTCATGCTTCATCATGTTTTGTTCGAGATCCATTTTGTCGTCATGTTGATGGGATACTCATGTAGTCGCCATGTATATTTGCATTGAGATCCTTTTTATGCCATGTTGGCGGGATGATCATCATGCATGAGTTTTATGTCATACTGATAGGAGTCCTTTTTTTGACTGAGAGTTCCTGTAGCGGAACATCTCTTGGAGCCACTCCTGCATGAGGGCATTTTCCTTATATGATAGTGACATCACCTCTTATGTACATCATCACTATTGACAATACTTAACGCTGCGGCCTACACCATCTTGACACTGGGGCTTAGAGACGTAGTCCCTCCTGGACGAACTCTGTTATCAACGTCTTGATATTTTATGTTGTTAATGAACGTCATGCTCCTATTCTTTATAATATATAGATGTATTCACTTATGTTCTTTTAAAAAATGCAATTTAACACATCACTAAAGTAAAAGGTCTTGGAAGGGTCCTTTGTCACACCCGGACTTGGATCAAGTGGTATCAGAGTGGTCTTTGCATGGATGTGAATTGCAAGGATGAACAATGGAACGTGAAGCAACAGAAGATGAAAAAGTGATGTACGAGACAGTGGCAAAAATTTCCCAAAGAGTGGAAATAATGTATGAAACTCTACAGAAAGAGACAGTGGAAAAGGAGTGATTGCAGCTTTGGTTATGAGCCATGGAAGAGGCCCTGGAAGAACTGAAGCACAACAATCAAAGTCTTCAAACAGATAATGCTGAATTGAAGATGCGACTACATGAAGAAAAAGGGGAGGAATATAGTTTGCTATGATAGTTGCAAGCAAAGGATGAGGCCTTGGAAAAGCTACAACATGACCCATGTGAGGTAAAAAGTAATTCTCTAAATTCATGTACATGTCCTGATGACGATTTCACAGTTTTTGAAAATCATACCACAGGAATTGACTCCAACTTGTTGAAGAGAATGGGGTATGAAGGAAAAGGCTTGGGCATTAATGGTTAATGTATTGTCAACCCCATCCATGTAGAAGAATTACCCCACCATACAGGACTTGGGTATGTGAGGAAAGAAGTTGGGGAATGCGCCAAGACAACAAGCGAACCACCAAAAACAGATGATGAGAAGCCCTCATCAGTTCTTTCCAAATCGACAGAAGAGGTAGAAGATGTTGATTTCCTTTTAGTTTCGTCTTCACATGGTATGATTTCTATTGGATATTTGGAGATCCCAATTACAGGAACGAACATGAGGCTCCTTACCAGGACGAGGCACGAGGAGGAAAAATAACTTGGTGATAATAACTAAGGCAGAATTCAACCTTTGGAGGTTGTGCATAAACATCGATTTGCAGGTTTGTGATACACCGAAGGAGAGTGCTCAAAGGTGTCATGTGCTTTTGAGACATCGTCAAAATCATTGAGGAAAGAGAATGATGGGAACACATCCCCATCATCCCATGGCAGTTCCCATGGCAAGAAAATAGCTGAGGCAAGTTCTCATCACCATACTTACATCAGAGACAACAAGGAAAGGTATAACCAGTTTTGACCTTCAAATGTTCATTTCGATTATAATCATGTTGTTAATAATGAACGTAAAACATGGAATTGAAAAACATGCACCTTTTGTGGATTACACAACCATACATTTTCTAAGTGTTGGAAAAGAATGGCAGCACACAAAAGGATGAGGCATGAAAGACCCTCTCAACAACAGGTAAAGAAACATGTTAACCAAATCTGGAGGAAGAAAACCTATTGCAGTCAGTACGACAAAAGTGGCCATCAAAGAGCCACTTGTTGGAGGCTCCATCTATAGCAATGCCTTAAAGGCAAAGTATCGGTGCATGAACCAGGTGAAACAATTGTTCGACAAGCAAAAGCACCACAGGGGAATGACCCATTCACATTGATAAGTGAAATGGTTTCTATATATGTTAGCTTGTCACAGTTGTGCTTATGTAAATCATTTGTTATAGTTTAAAATGTAAAAGTGATGATGTGTTTTCCATCACTTGTTCAACAACAATGATGTCTGGTATTATTTTGAGTTGCATTTTAAACTGTGAAAGTGATGTCATGTTTCCATCACTTGTAACAATAATGTTTGGCCTTATCTTTGTAAATCATGTGTTGCAGTGATGAAGTGTTTTCCATCACTTGTTGAAGCAACAACGATATGTTGGCCTTGTTTTCGTAGTTGGGGTATTGCGTCCATCTTGATTTAAACTTGACCACTGAGTATGTGTTATAAACTCCTAGAAAGTATGGGATGCTTGGGTCATTAGTTGGTCATGAAATTCAAGCATGTAATTTGCAAAAACAATGTACTACAGGTTGCAAGTGTCAGCTCATCGCTTAAGGCTCTGAAAAACAAAGGTGAAGGAGATGGAAGCAAGACCTTTTAGGACGCTTGTAGTGCAGACAAAGTAAAAAGAAGTTGGAGATTATTTTTCATGCTTTTGGAGGACCAAAAGCTCCTTAGTGGGGTGGATTGATCTAGGTGGCTCCATGGACACACATAGGACAAAGAGGGCTTGTGAAAGCTCGAAAACCAAAGTGATCAGAATGGTTTTGAACTAGGACCAGAGCATAAATATCACCGTCCTAATAACGATAGTGTGAATGGTTCGTCAATTTGAGCTCGTATGAGGGAGAATGATCCAGTCAAAGTTTTGGTCAAAGTTGGGCTGTGGGCCAGGTTTAAGTGTCCTACAATTTGACCGACCCCAGGGCATGAAACCTAGCTCCCGAAAGTTGTCGAAATTGTGGCTTTGTTAATTTTCCTAATATCCCTTATTTTCTAAAGATTTGAAAATCTCCCCCATTGTAAATAAAAAATATATATATATCGTATCAAATATATGAATGTGTGGTGGCGGCCACCCCCAAAACCATATTACGCAAAAATTTCATTAAGATTGGGCCGACAGGCCGTGACCCCCATCGTCCCACCCAATAATAAACCAAGTCAATGTTTAATTATGGGCTGGTGACCATGACCCCACCAGACCCTCCAACCGCACCTCCACATATAAAAATAAACATTATATTATGGGGTGGGCGTGGGCCACCTCCAGTGGACCCAACCTACACCCCCAAAACTACATCATATGCCGTTAAAAGGCCGGAGCCAGTGGGAGTTGAACCCACAGCCGGCGGGAGGGCTGAAACTGGTGGGAGTTGAACCCATGGCCAACGGGAGGGGTGGCCTTGCCCATGCAACAACTCCATATCATATCAACCCATCGTACAACGTGCCAAACATGTTTAATGTGCCTCCCATAAATGATACCATGTCAAAATTTTAATGTGCCAATACGACCACCATCCCATTTGCCGCGGGGAGTTAAGGGGTGGGCCGCCCAATGCAGACCCGACCCCCCTAAAAATATGCATGCAGTTTTTTAAAAGGAACAATAATGTATTAAAATGGGAGGGGTGAGGTTTGACCACCCAACCCCTCCTCAACTAATTTTGCCTTAAACCAATCCACCTAAACCAACTTCTTGGTTAATCCGCCTGAAAAATTATATAAACCTTCATTTGCATAGTGCACCCAAGGAACATGGAGCAACTAGGAGTGGGCACAGAAATCGAGGCGATAATTTTTTAATTAATTTATTGCAGGTGGAACCATGACTGAGCAAAAT
The DNA here is from genome assembly GCA_000404065.3 of Pinus taeda. Classification (NCBI taxonomy): domain Eukaryota; kingdom Viridiplantae; phylum Streptophyta; class Pinopsida; order Pinales; family Pinaceae; genus Pinus; species Pinus taeda. Next base: position 8,664 of record APFE030554039.1, on the reverse strand, counting down.
TTCCAAGAGGGTGAAATTTTTGCAGTGTCCAAATTGGACAAATTTTATGTCGATTTTACACCTCTTAGTGACACGAACCCGATGGCGCAGTCAATTTCTTGATCTGAGAAACCGATTTGTAGAGGAACTGAAGGAGGGAATCTTTGAAGAATCTAGGGGGAATCTAAAAGATTCCTTGAGCCCCAGATTTTCATTTTCTTAGAATTTAGAAATTTGATAGTTGATTTTGCACTATTCGACGCCGCAAATCTGATGGTGTGTTCAGATTTTCCATTTTCTCATTCCATTTTTTGGCCACTTTTCTAAGTGGGGTGCAGGTGTCAACATTCATGTGCAAGCAGTCATTCCATGCGATTGATGCCATGAGATTGATGGTATGAACAACTTCAATAGTTTGACATCATATTCTTCAGATGGCCCTTGGATGTGAGTTATAGCAGTGTATTCATGTACTTATTTTGCTACGCATTGTGCTACATAGATCTCTATTTGATGTTTGATGTGGGATTCTGTTTCTTACTCGTTTTCATGATTCCTACTTGATGTGATGGGGAATCATCTGTGTGATGTACTTGTTGTCATGATTCATCATGTTTTGTTCGATATCCCTTTTGTCGTTTTATTGATGGGATACTTATGTTGTTGTCATGTATATTTGCATTAAGATCCCTTTTATGCCATGTTGGCAGGATGATCATCATGCATGAGTTTTACGTCATGCTGATAGGAGTCCTTTTTTTGACTGAGAGTTCCTGTAGTAGAACATCCCTTGGAGCCACTCCTTCGTGAGGGAATTTTCCTTGTATGATAGCGACATCACCTCTTATGTACATCATCACTATTACCAGCACTTAATGCAGTGACCTACACCATCTTGATACTGGGGCCCAGAGACGTAGTCCCTCCTAGACGAACTCCGTTATCAACGTATTGTTATTTTATGTTGTTGATGAATGTCATGTTCCTCTTCTTTACAGTATACAAATGTATTCATTTATGTTATTTAAAAAAATGAAATTTAACACATCACCAAAGTAAAAGGTCTTGGAAGGGTCCTTAGTCACACCCGGACCCGGATCAGACATACTCAAGTGTGACTTTGAATCCTTCAAAATAGTTATGTTCGATGTCAAATGGTTTAGGATACGAATCCATGAACGTGAACCTGATAGAATTGCTATTGAGAATGCTAAAAAATTTACCATGGTTGATACAAGGAATCTTGAGCCAGGATCATAGCGATATGTTCTTCCAAGCAATGTGAACAAGTATTTTATGCAGACATTCCAGGTAAAGTAGGTTGGTCATATGCTGTTAGATATGATCCCAGAGGAATGTTAAAAATAGTGACAATAAATCCTAATTCAATTTGTCCTTGAATTAAATTGAAATTCTATTCTCATAGAAACTTTTAATCATTAGCTAAGATAATTTGACTTAGTTGGATCATTAAATGTTGGAAGTCTATCTAGATTCCTAAATTTTAGGGATCCAGGTTGAGATATTTTGAGTTGTAATTAATCAACTTAGTCTAACTGATTTAAAGTTAGTTAAACTAGTTCAAATAGTTGGAGGAACTAGTAGGAGGTCTATTAGCGGGGACAAGCACTAGTGAAACTTCATTGCTTCACTAGTTACCTAAAGATTCACTCATAAATAACTCATGCATGTAAGTTTTGAGGAAGACCCAGTGGAGATTAGAGTTTAGGGACAATGTATTATCAGTTGTATACTTTTTCAAGTTGTACAAATGGTGCATTCAATCAGTTGAGGGCCTATGGATGGATTACAGTTATGGAGAGAGATTTTCCTAATTAAATATGGGCTAACTTTCTCAGGAATTGCACAAGGAAGTAGGGGCTTGGCATGCAATATAGTTGACTAAGTGTTGGCTTGGGATGGTTTGTGAAGCAGAGAGATAGATTGTACTTGTGCAGGAATTGTTCGAGTTGAACAAGCATTGTGTTTTCTTCTCAGATCTTTTGGTTAATGCAATATAGATAGTTGAGGTTTTTAGCAGTTTCTTTCCCCATAAAAATATTGTGTTATGCGTGATTGAAATTCTTCCTTTTATGCTTAGTGTTTTCATTGATCAATTTTTTTTTTTCTACTGATGAGTAGAGTAGATTCTTGTCTTATTTTTTAGCATATCATATAAGCTGTTGAATCTACAAGTAAAAATCCACATGGTATCAAAGCTGTAGACACTATAGAAGAGGATAATTCGAGTTTGTTGTGTAGTTGAAATCAAATTTGCAGGTTCATTCTTCAAAATCAGCAATATGCCATTCTATAGGGTAAGACTTGAGTATGCCCTGGAGGGAAACTTGAATTACATAGCTTGGAAGGACAAGATGGAGGCAGTGCTAGAAGACAACAAGCTCAAGGAATTAATAGATCATGATATTCCGAAGCCTCTAGAATTTGATGTTAAAGATTTGGCTGATTGGAGAAAGTGTGTGGGAAAAGCGAGAAGGATTACCCTATAAGGATTTCAGGATCATATTGTCTCGAATATCCATGGTAAGGAAACTCCATTTGCAATGTGGAAGGCATTGACGAACATGTTTCAAAATAGAAGTGACCACAAGAAGCTAGCACTGAAGGAAAAAGTCAGAAAGATCAAAATGGAGAAGGGCGACTATATTCCAAAGTACTTGACCAAGTTCACCCAATGTCGAGATGAGCTTGGAAGTGTTAGAATTTCTATTAATGAAGACAATTTGGTGAGCCTAGCACTTCAAGGACTTCCCAAGAGCTGGCATAGTTACCAAGACTCAGTTAATGGGAGAGAAGCTACCAGAGTGGGAGCGATTGTGGTTTGAATTGGTACAGGAAGAGATTCGGCAGAACACCAGAGACAGATCCTCATCAAAGCATGATGATGAGGAGAATTGTGCCTTAGTGGGTAAAGCAAAGAAAGGGAAGGGGAAGTCATTCCATTCCATATCGGATTCTTATCAGGGTGACAAGAAGAATGACATGTTGAAAGTAAAATGCTTTCACTGTCACGAGCGAGGAAACTTTGCCAAAAAGTGTCCACTCAAGAAGGCCAGTAAGAAGCCCTGAGGAGGAGCGATAGGTGAAGCTCTTGCTTCACAGTTCGAACTGGACTTTACCCTCATTGCTTGTATGGTGTCATCGATGATGGGTAGTGTTTGGTCAATTTAGTGTGTCCTAAATTGCTACATTAATGATCAATCCGGGATTCGTAAGCTGATGAAGTGTGGCGCACTATATGTGTAAGATAACCTATTTCTTACTTTTGTCATTTTTAATTTTTATTTTGTTTTGGGGGTTTTTATCTTTGTTTGTCTCCTAATGTGAATGGGAATTCTATCTTTGAGTCTTAAGAAAACTCTAGAAGGCAAGTATGGATATAGATTTTAAGGAAATTCTGTCCTCTATAGTGATTTCCAGATCTTAACGCTCCAGAGGGTCTTAGAACATACTAATGATGAAATTAATACCTAAACAAAAATGAAAATGTGATGCTACTTAAGTCAAACAAGAAATGAACTATTGATCATGAAACCATTATCCCTGCTGCTGTCTAAATAGAAAAATGAATTAAGCTACTGCACTCAAACAAATCAAAAATTGCAATCTAATAAAAGTAAAATCAAATCACATCATTCATAGTTTGATTCCTCGCCAGGTAGTCTAAGCTATGGCTTTCAGAGATAATCATCAATAACATGAGCAATCTGATATCTAATTGTAGAAAAGTAAAATTAAAATCAAATCACATCAATTCATAGTTTGATTCCTCTCCAGGTAGTCTAAGCTATGGCTTTCGGAGATAATCATCAATAACTTAAGCAATCTGATATCTAATTGCAGAAAAGTAAAACTAAAATCAAATCACATAAATTCATAGTCAGATTCCTCACCAGGTAGTCTAAGCTATGGCTTTCGGAGATAATCATCAATAACTTGAGCAATATGATATCTAAACTAACTACTAAAGCAAGTAAATAAAACTAAAATCAAAGCATCACTGGAATTTAAAGAAACTAAAGAGAGTAAAGTCAACAGAGAAGCTAATTCCATGTCACTAGCTATTGCAAAAAAACTGTATGAAAACGCCCAGGCCTACTCTAACCTGAAACACACACACACTGATCAGTGTTATCAACAATATGTAGAACTAAAAATCCATACACAGAAATGAGATGTTAATACCATAACAATTGAAATATACACAGGTGGATAACTATGGAATATGTGCAATGGAAGTAAGAAAATGATGCATAAAACTTTACAGCAAATAGGAAAACGAAACCTCAGTGTGCAGGGGCCCTCTGCACAACCTTGGTCAACAGGCTATCAATCAAGAATTATGCTCACGCAATCATGTAGAAACAGAGTCTTCTTTTATATTTCAAAACATCGTTATCACAGTGGGACTAGTGTCTCAGCACAACAAACTTTTAATAGAAAAATTACATTAATCGAAGACTAAGAACTATGCGTATAGAAACACGTTATTTATAACAAAAGCTTTATAATTGTTTTTATGTGAAACTACGTTGACAGAGGACACGTAAAAGACAACGTCCATGGATTTAGCATCATGGTTGCCGAGATTATCCAATCTATTGAAAACGACTATTGGATTCACATCGTGGGGCAGCCTACAGTTGTCAATGTGCCTCCAGGGATCTAGAAACGACCACGAATCCTTCACGTGGTGGAAAACAGAGTCCAGCTTCCGTCGGACTCCTTCGTTAGACCATTCTTTGACCACCGTTGACCACAACTTTCTTTGATGAATCTGGATAGACCAATAGGACCTGATCCATGTCTAGGTCATTTCTAACTTGCCCACGTGTTTGGTTTTTCCGGATGACACCTGCAACCTGGAGTTTAACAAAAACGGCTGCGGAAAGTTGAACCAACTACGGAAAGTGGCTGCATCCGCAGCTCATAAGAAAAATCCAATTCAAATAACAAACACAAAGACATAGTTAAAAAACCACTTTAAATGCTCTTTTATGATTAATATGCAATGATTTTGATAGCTTAGGAGGTCCAGGTGAATGGAAAAAGTCTAGGAAAGTGTGTAGGAGAGATGCAAGTTCAAGGCTCAACATACCCCCACTTTGAAGGTGTTGCATGTCCCCATGCAACCAAAAATTTGACCATCTTCCCTTTAGTTCATGTGCTCTGAGACCTCTGCCAGCACATCCAACCCTCTTCTCCTCTTTCTTGGTACTGCTAACATCCTATGCTTCCTCATCAAGCATCTGAATTTTAGGCTGATAAGTGCTCTACTCAACCTCCTGCACTTTTTCTTCAATTTCTTGTTCTTTTTCTTCCATAGCCCAAGATGTAACATGGTGTTGTCGTGAATGATTTTGTCCAATCTGCTTTGTTCCCTCAATGTTTCATTTTGATTTTTAATGTGTCTATTTAAGACCTCCAGTTCAAAAACTTCTTGTTTCAATGATTGGATTAGAACTTCTTGTGCTGTGTGAGGCTGGGTAGATGAAGTGCTTGGACCTGTGGCTATCTTCTCCAAGGATTCTATATAATCATACATATCTTGCTAATTCGGGTCTATCTCAGGTGTAGTCTTGGGCTGACCCTAAAATCCTGTTGAGAAGGACTGATCTCAAAATTTTGCCGAGAGGGACTCATGTCAAAATCTGGCTGAGAAGTAGGAGCACGGTGTGGGCTACAACTAGGAGGAATTGCTAGAGGATTTTCCGGTGTTTCCCCTCCTAAATCAATGAAATGGGGCCCTTTTGTTTGTACTGTCCTCAGTTTCCCTTTAAGCTTGGAGCTCCTCCTTAAATTTTGTGGGCTAGTGTCTTCTTTCTCCACACTCTATTTTCCTTTCCCTTTCTTCTTTGCTACAGCTGATTGTTCCTGGAGATAAACTAGTCTTTTAGATAGTATTTGGTGATCCTCTTCTGAGGAAATTTTTGGGGTTTGATGGACAACCTCAATGTTTCTTTTGCCCTTCAATTTTCTTTGCTCCTTATCCTCAGTTCTTTCCTTCCTACTTTCAGGTAGCTTATCTTCTTGATTAATTTCTTTGGCTGTGTTGGTAGGAGTGTCTTGAATTCTTACACTGGTTTTCTTCCTCCTACTCTTCTTTGCTGAACTGCTCTCTGGTGTTTCAGGGGGATCCTGAAAGAAATTTCTAACCAAAAAATGTTCCTAGGTGTCCTTATTATCTTTTAACTGTTTTTCAATTAAAATTTTCACAAGCCCATGATGATACAGGTGGGGTTCTACGTCCTCCAAATTCTTTTGGACAGTTACAGACATCTTTTTCAAACTATTCATTAAAAAGTAAGGCAGATTGAGGGTTTTATTTTCTAAGAAATTCATCAGCAACCAGGTGTGATACATATACATTGACCCAAAACGTCCTTCACAGGTAATGAACTTTTGGATAATCAATAATAAATTGGCCCACTTTTCTTCTAAAGAATATACAAGGATTCCTCGTTTGAAAATAGTTATCTCCATACCTGGATTGTGTAGGATAACCCTCCAGGCCTTCTCGTCAAAGCTCTTGTTCTTGAACCACCGTTCTCCCTCCTGTGGGAGTTCCGTAGTGGTTGCTATAGATGCCTTAGTCACTGTAAACTTGAGGTCTCCAACTTCCACCTCCAGGCCGTTAAAAAAATAAAATAAAAAAAATTGCAAGTAAATTACCTTGTTTAAACCAACCATTAACAAGTATTCTATTTTAAACAACCTATTAGTATTAT
>APFE030554038.1:0-19051 GCA_000404065.3 Pinus taeda | reverse complement strand
CTTTTAATTGACATGCTTTTTCTTAGATTAAGGATAATAAATCAATCGATATTTCTGAATAGTAAGCAAACTCCTCCTTTCTAATAATAAAAAAATATATATTTAATTTTTCCACCCAAAAAATAATACTCGTTAAACTAAAACTTGGAAAACTTATATTTACCCATAGTTCATATTTTCATGAAAAGGAATTTCGCTATATACCTAACAATTGTGGGGTGATAAAGAGTTAGAGAGAAAAACGAAACTAAGATTTTATAAGTAGGTGATCAACCCTAATCTCAAAAAGAAAAAAAATATCTCTTTGTCTTCAGTAATGTTAAGAAAAAAATAGACATTGATAAAATAAGAACAAATTCTCATGACCTTCATAGTGAAAATAAGCATTGCCCAATTACCAAATTTACACCATGGCATGAAAGACTCTATCACCTTTGTGACACTAAGATGGATGAAGATGAAAACCACTTTTCATCATCATCCTTGACCTTAATTTTCAAAATATTTTTCTCTTTGTCCCACTATTAGCATACTTACTTCTGGGACTAGAACATACTTCTAATAATCAAGCAAAGGATTTCATATTATTTCAAGGACTCAGTATCACAGCCTCGAAAGGCGTATCTGACTTGATCACCATTGGAGATTATGTAATCATCCTTTGACACATCATTGCAAGATCTTATCTCATGGATCAAAAACTTAAAACAATCTTCAAAAGGATCTATCTCATAATAAAAAAGATGTATATTCATTCAGTGTTCCATGTTTTGAGATCCACCAACATGAAAGTTGACAAATAGACAAACAAGGAACAAATCTAGCTAGGGGGTAGTGAAAGGGATTATTGACCAATCCCCTATCCCATAGTTTAATGCCTCTTTTAAAATTAGAACTTTGTCCTCCCTTACGTTTGGTGAGAAGAGTACACCTACCCCAAGCATGCAATAACATGGGTCAAGTGAATATATCATACTTGCTCTTGGTGTTACTCACACACAACTTTCTAAGTGGAATGTCAGCTCAAGGGGTTTCACTTGTGAGGATACAATGCCCCCTCATGTCTGTGTATTTTGTTAGAAACCTTGCTTGATGGGGTAATTTTTGGCATGCTCTTATTCTAAATTAATTTAATTGCTATTATATTTTTTTAAATCTATTGGGAATTAATTTCACCACTTATAAATTAAATTATAATTTGATTAATTTAATTGTTACTTGTTGATAAACTTAAAATGTTTCATTCACAGTTACTCACTTTATTTTCTTGATATCATCATTTAAGTAAAAGAAAAAATCAACACTTCAAATTAGGACATAATTTCAATCAATAAAAGATACCTATACGTTGACCTAAGATTAAAAAAATGAAAACTGGAATATAAAAGGTAAGAAACAACAAAAATAGAAGGGAATACACTACATAACAACAATATAAAAGGAAACAAATATCGACAAAAACCTAGAAAAAAATCACCGTTCTTTTTCTTTCATGTTTTTTCTTTTTTCTTTTCTTTTCCATAAAAAGTCCAAAAACATTTATTATGGAAGTTTGTTAAAGATGCAATGAGCAACCAATGTACTCTAATGACCAATATAACCATGAAACCAAGTTATCAATGATAAAAAAGAGATCGACATATTCAACCCTCTATTTCAACCAGTGTTAAACCCTATATTTTCTCAGTATATGATGATATTCCACATTCCTCTTCCATTTGCATTGTCGTACACATCTCACCCTCTAACATTCCTCTTGAAGGAAGGTAGGTCACTGCCTGGGCCCGTACTTTTACCATTTTGGACTCAACTTATTTTATTTAATGTTTTGGGAATTCTAACATGGATAAAGGAGTGATCTGGATAAATAACCAATCTTGATTGTAAACATGTTAGCTCACCTTACTAGAGCATTAGTCTTTGGCTCTAATCTAGTGGGTGTTAATTTTTCATAGGGATATATTGTTCTTTACTTTAATAACTTTGTTTCTCCATTAACACATTAAGTTCACCCCATAGGATCATAACATTATACAAATTTACATCATTATTCATACAAATATGCAACTATGTAGAAAGAAAAATAACATCATCATCAATGCAGCGAAACATAAAGGAACAATAGAAGAAAAGCATGCACACACAAAGACACCAGGATTGGTTGGAGACCAAGGAAAAACCAACTATGGGGAAAACCCTTGCAAATATTCTTCTAAGAGATTGTCATCAAATGATTTAGGAAAAGAGAGTACAATGATCCATATCTTCACAACAACTAGAATATCCATGAAATGCATCTAAACATCAAAACTCCAATTCAGATAATTGTAATGTATTGTCACTGCATGTAGCATGTTTGCAAACACTTCTGTCACTGAGAGAAAATTTTGGAACACTGAAATCTCATCTTGGGGTCTCAATCGAGGAGGAGGATTTGTGTGAGTGATTATGACAGACTTGGTCACTCTCTATGAACTGCCTGATAAGGACTATGGCATCTTGGTCACTCCCATACCATTATGTACAAGCGACTGGGGACTAAACTGATTCATACTCCTAGTCACTCTCATGAAGACTTTATGCCAACATCTAAGGAACCTAAGTCACTCTCATGAAAATTGGGTCTTAGCATCCAAGGACCCAAATTCTTAGTTCTATGCCAATGACATTGAATTAGAAAACACTAGTTCAGTGTGAGCTTTATCCTAAATTTTCAAACCCTTTAGTGAGGTTCCTCCATCAGACCTATGTGAGCCAAGACCAAATAGAAGAGGAGAATATATCTTGATGTGTGTCCAAATGAGCTTGACACCTCTCCTATTTATAGGATTCCATGAGGGTCCACTTGACCTGTCCATTGGTACATGTGCATAGCGTCGACTTGATCCAGAATATATGTATGAATAAAATAATTTATAACTCAACTTCCGCTTGTCCAAATCAAGTGATCTTTAGGTCGATTTTGGCCCTCTCGGAAAGATGAATATGATGACATCATCATATCCATAAAATGAGTAGTCCAAAGTGGAATTTTATCGTTGTTGCATATTTTAGCACTCCTTCTCGACTAAGGAGAATTCCACCTACCAATATTAGACCATCAATCAACATGGCATATGTCCCATATCAAGTATCTCATCATCCCAGATCATTAATGTACATATCTTGATAATTCCTACTTATCTCTCGATTTTTCTTGCTCATATGCTGAATATTCTTGAATCTAGAAGAAGAAGAATTTGCCACCCAAGGGGAGCTTAAGCTACCACCCTCTATTCATCGGGTTACAACTTGGAATATCTATCAGCGGGCTACTACTTGGAATATCTGTCAGCGAGCTACTACCTGGAATATCTGTCAGCAAGCTACTACCTGGAATATTAGTCCACGGGTTACTACTTAGAAAATCATTCGATGGGTTACTACCCAAAATATTTGTCGATGGGCTACTACCCAGAATATCTATCAGTGGGATACTACCTAGAATATCAGTTGATGGGCTACTACCCAGAAATATGTCATTAGGCTACTACCTAGAAATGTCATCATGATACTACCCATAAATACCATTAGGCTACTACCCAGAAATATCAGAGGGGAGTTAGATCAATGACTCACATCAACATTGGAAAGCATATCATCAGTGAGAACATCTCAACTTGGAACCACATCGGGGAGCTTCTACTCAACCAAGAATCTCATGGGGGTGCTACTACTACAACCCCATATCAAGAAATAGGTGACATAGGGGAGCTACTACTCAATCCATCCTATTTCCTACTGATTTTCCCATCAATGACCTTGAATAGTCAAGTGGTAGAACACCTACATCATATTCCTATCTTGGGCGAGATACTGGACTTTCCAAAGTTAAGGATCTCATGTTCCCAAGCCTCCTCAACCGTTGGCCAAAGGAAGAGGAGTAATCCCAACAAGACTAGCTTGTGGGTATGATTTCAACTTAGGTATACTTTGCAAATACCAAGATAGGGTGAGCTACTACTCCAAGCATGTGGGTAACATATAGGAGCAACTATCTATTGTCCAGAGTTCCATCAACCCTAGGATCCCTCTATCTCAATTCCATAACGTGGTTGCTCAAACATGGGAGGCAGAAATTAGCTCAGTATCCTCGATCAATGTTTCTCTCATCACACTCATATCATTGTACTTGTATCAAGTAATCATCATCAATCAGTAACAGTTGTCACCTGATTATCACAATAATTATCATCAATCACATCTTATCAAGGAGGTTAGATACATCAATATACTCAAATATACATGCAAGAAATATAAGCAATAAGCATAAAACTAATCATAATAATCAGATCTATTAGAGTTAGTCTTTGCAGCCTTCCACAAGTGATCAAACATGCTATTACAAAGTGGTTTTAGGGTGTCAAAGTCAAATTTTGTCATTTTAGTGAGTCTTCAAGTAAAATTTGGTCACTAGGTATTAGGTCTAGGATTTGTTTTCACTCCTTTCAAAGTTTTCCAAGTGCTAGTCAATGTCACCATTTGGCTGAGTGTACCATCATTAAAAAATTTGTCATCATCATTTCAGGTTCCAATGGGTCATTTTACACCTTGTTGTGCTTCAATTGTGCTTAGGTAAGGCTCATTTCCCTCTCCTAGGGTTTTTTTTTCTGAGCAAGAAAAAATGAATTTGGAAAATGTGAGAGAGGTTTTTGTCCACAATAGGCCAAGGAAGAAAAACCTCCTTCACTTTTTACATAGGTGTCATGGTTTTAGAGAAATGTCAAAAATATAGTTTCCTCAGGAGAGTTAATGCACCTCTGGCGTGACCCTGGGAAAATCAATATTTCTCCTATCCTGGTTGGCCAAATGACCTGCTTGATGAGTCAAATGATAACTAGACAAAAATAGATTTCCAATGAGCTATCATGAGCTCAATTGGGAGTTGAGGAAGACCTTCAAAAGTTGGCTGCAACATCACTCTACATTTTGGCGGCCTCATTTTGCACATTTTAACCAGTCTTGGGAGATTGGACGTTTGACATGGCAAATGGACTCAAAATTGAAAATTAAAGATGTTCTTGAAAGTAGACTCGACAAGCTTTCCAACGTGCTATCACATGCCCAATTTTGACACACCAAAAGTGGTCTGCAAAACGGCACTACCCACCAAATTCCGGCACTACACATAGAACTGGCGCTACGCACTTGGATTTTTTCTTCAGTGTAAAATTTAACTGGCGCTATGCACCCCAAACCGGAACTACGCCCCTGGGTGAGTGCACTATGCACCTGGTAGCTAAGTTCCAGACCATTCCAAATTGCATCAATTCACATCAAAACTTCCAAATTGTCTCTTGCAAGTAAGTAACACCATCATTCTTATTGAAAAGAGGTTGTTGCATCAGTCTTTGGTGGTTTTGTCTCTCAAAAATGTCAAACCCTAGTTTCACTAGACTATCTCCTATATTTTGATTATGGATGTCCTATATCATATATTTGTTGTTCCCTCATCCATTTGTTGTTCCCTTATCCATTTGTTGTTCCCGCATCCATTTGATGTTCCCTCATCCATTTGCTGCTCCCTAAATCCCATTCTCACATACAAATTTCCCAAACCCTATATATTCTCCCTAAAACCTACAAGCCCTACTCACATCACCAAACCCTACTCACTCTCCCTAAAACCTTACTCATCCCTAAACTTTGTTCAACATACATTTTCACACTCCCTCTTTCATACCCTCTGCCCATTTCATTCCTTCACCTTATTTCCACACTATTATCCATAAATAATCCATATACAACCACATTTTATAAAACCAAAGGAGAACAATGGAAAGAGACACTCAGGGAGAGTTCCATGGAGAGACATAAGCAGCAAAGAAAGGGCAAGCAAAAGGTGCAAGAGAACAAACAGTTGGAGGATAAGCAAAACCTAATGGAGCTTGAAATGTTGAAACTTAAGAGGCAAAATGACAAAGAGGAACATGTTGCTTTGACTTCCATTGAGAAAGAGATTGAACATGACCAGGAAACTTAACTTGAAAGGGTCAATATACACCTTGAGGGGCTGCTTGAGAAGGCCAATAGAGACAAGAAGATGCTTCGCAACATGGCCTATCACGATATGACCCGGAACAAAATATGCAATATAAGGATGAGGAAACTTAAGGAAAGGTTGAGGAAGGCCTTGAGGAGAAAAAAGGAGCAAGACAAGCTAAAAATATTGGTTGAGGCCTCACTAGCCCATCAAAGCAATTAATGATAGTGCCTTGTGCCAAATCTGGACAAGTTTTGGTGATTTTTTGTCATTTTGAAATTTTCCAACGCAGAAAATTGCATTAGGTATGTAGCACGACCGGTGTTGCGCTTTTGACTGGGAGAATTTTTGGAGAAATGGTTTGCATATTTGGATTCAGCATGATGAGAACATCAATTCCTGAAATTTTCAACAATTTTGGAGCAAATCTTGGTCACCTAAAGGTCAAAAAACCATAAAACAATGACCTCTCTGCCTCTTTTAGACACACAAGAAGCAACCTTGGGAGATTCCAATTTTGAATGGGAAAATGACTTCCAAATGCAAACATTCAAGATGTTCCAGAAACTAAATAGGAAGACCTTTCTAATGAGCTATCTTGGGCTCAATTTGGCTAAGGGGAAGGCCTCCAAAATCAGCTGAGGAGTGGCGCTACACACCTGGCAGGTGGCGCTACACATAGAACCAGTTTGCTCAAAAATCCAAATTTCACCTAGTTTTTCTACAAGTTGACCTTTTCTCTCATCTTGGATGAATTTATGATTGTAAATGACACTATGCTATGTAAATGTAATTTTAAAATTACCTTAAAGAGTAGATTCATCATTTTCAGGTGGTTTGGGGGTCAATGAATCAGTTTCCATGGTTTTAGAGGCAAGCTGTTCCACTGCCTATATTCCTATTCCTAGTTTAGATATGGTTGAAAAAGTCCCTTATCTCTTGGATTCAACCCTTGATGGCTAGCATAGGTGGTTTCCATGTCTATATTATGTATTTTCTTCCTCATTTGTAAAGGTTGGACTCTTGTGGATGCTTTGAGCTACATTGTACATCTCTACAACAGTTTGGCAAGGAAATAAACAAGGATTTGCAACTATTTTTGTGGGATTCTTGTGGTAATGTGTTTTTGCATTGTTTCTCCTTCTGTCACTATCTTTTCTCATGTGTTATATGTTTAAAATCTATTTAATTCTTCTTAACTAAATGAAATCAAGATAGATAGGTAGAAGACATTGGTAATAGTGCTCTGCCTTGGGAATACATTTAGTTTTTGATGTTTTCAACTGTTTGAAGAGGACTCATGATCATTGCATGCCCTCCTCAGCTCCTCACCAATCTTAGACCTACCATCTCACTTAATTCCAGGTGCCAAAACACCTACCTACCTCGCCCCACAGAACACCCTACAATTTTGACTTGATTTCCCAGACCCAAAGCTACCTGCTCCATTTGATCTAGCAACAAAAACTTCAAAGTCAACCAAAAACCCTAGAGCTACTATACCTAGCCTAAAATCCATATTTAATTTAGTCATCTCAACTGAGATTGACAAGGAGAGAGCCCTCTCCTAACCTGGTAGGGCTAGCTACCAAGTTAAGCTTGGTTTGTGGTTATCCTAAGATTACCTCCCTTCAGCCTAAGGTCGATCTAGGCTCTAGCATAGTGGCAACCATACTGGGAAACGTAGTGTCCCTCAGTAAAATGTATCAATTTTAGATTTGATTTTTTATGGTGGACAATGATAAGACATAGGAAGGTTGAAATCATTTACCTGGTGACTCTAAATCAGTTTTGAGATAAGATCTAAGGACTCCACTAGAGGATGAACCTGACCAAAATGAAAGGAAAATATGGAAAGATCAGGTATTCCAGTTGGAATTTTATCCAAGACATTATGTTCTTTGTTATAAATTATTTCTTTTCTTTTCCTGAGAATGTCAAGAAGGCTTTACAAAGTATATTGTATTTGAGAAAAGATCCTAGACCTGCATTTCATTCATTCCCTTTGAAGATTGTGAATACCAAATATTCACATTCCTTTGATCTTGATCCAGACCGTTCTTTCGAATCTTATGATTACCATCTTCAAATTGATGAGCCTCAAGAGACCAAGACTGGTTCTACAACTTTTGTATATACTCCTATACCTTGTAAAATTCCAGATCGATACAAGCCTCTGATTTTACCTCCTATATCCCATGCTTTCCCTAAAAATCATTACCTCTATCTACCAAGATTTGATGGTGAATGTGACAACATCACTGCTGAGAAACATGTACTAAATTTTGAGTCTTTTCTTGACCTTTTTCAAGTTGATGAAGAAGATGTCAGTATTAGGCTTTTTTCTCTTTCTTTGCAAGGCAAAGTAAAGAGTTGGTTCAAAACCTTGCCTGATGCAAGCATCTCAGACTTCTAGTATTTCATCAAAGTGTTCCTCAACAAGTGGGTGGTCAGACAGAACCCTTTCTTGATTCTAGAAGAGTATAACCAGCTAAAAAGACAGCCAGGGGAGACAGTACAACAATTTTCGGCTAGATTTAACCAAGTGTATTTTTCGATGCCGGTTAATATAAGATCTCCTCCTGGATCCGCTCTCTTACACTACCCAGAAGCCTTTGATCCGGAACTGGAGTTTCAACTGACAGAGAGGAACCTTGCAACACTTGAAGAGATGAAAAACAATGCAGTAGATGTAAAGGCTAATTTACTGATCAAAAGGGTAAAGTTGAAGGAAGAAGAGATGAAGAACATAGATCCAGAGGAATCGACATCTTTAGAGGTAAAGCTCGACATTTTGGTAAGTGCAGTGGAAGAGATGATGCAAAAGATCATCACAAGGAATGAGTATGATGTTCAAGACCATGGCTCGTTGATTGAAGAAGAACAAGTGGCTGATCCAAAACATTTTCTTTCTTATCCCAGTTGTCATAGATTTGATAATGAGTGTTTTATAGATCATTTTGGAGAAGAGAGATCTGTTGATATGACATGTATGCTTGATGATGTGTTTTATACTGATGATTTCCCTAAGTTTGATCAATATGATGATGATTATGTTCTCCAAACAGAAGCTAATATTGTAGACAAACCAAAAGATGGTTTGTGGAAGGAGGAAGTTCACTTTTAGCAGCTCGAATACAGTGATCAACTGATGCATATCAGCTATGGAAGTGATGAGGAAAGTGCAGCAAATTTTGAAGTAAGTGAAGGATCTTTGCCTTTTTGTTTTACTTCGTTTCAGTTCATCAGAGACAACTTTCATGCAACCAAAAGTAAACCATCGATATGTTTTGATTTGGACCATCTTGGGGGCAATGAAATCCTTGTTCAAGATTTCTCATATCAAGATTTGCAGCCCCCGAATGCCATTGAATGTTAGGTTGCAGATGAAGACTTGGAAGTTGGAACATATGATCAAATGATGCAAGATGATTCTGTACCATTCTGTTTTGAATCATTTCAGTTTTTGAAGGGAAATTTGCATAGTATATCTTCAAATGAGCAGCCTATAGAAAATCATGCAATCTCATCAGAACCAATAGAAAATGGGTTGCAGTAGTCTTTTCAAGTTTTTCATGATCCAATAGGTAATGTGTTGGGTGATGTCTGCACTCAAAGTCCTTCTCCATTGGCTAACTTTGAGCTTGAAAAAAGTATTGATACAAACTTGATCCAGCAGCCAGTTGCTTTGTCATTTTTAGCACAAGTCTCGTCACAAATCTCAGATGAAAGTTTGCATGCATGGTATGAGGAGAAGCAAAGCAATCCATTGGATGAGTTGATTCTGATTGAATTTCAAGATCCTTATGTAGTATATTTGGAGTCAGATAAAGCATCCATATTATTCAATTTGGGAAAATTTGGATCTGTTTACAAGTTTTCAAGGGAGTTGGCTTTTAGTAGTTCTCTCTTGCTATTCATAAGTAAGCACTTGTGGAGAATGCAAACAACAACCAAAATGCTTACTTGGTTGCATTGGTTATTTCACTTCACTTAATCAAGTGATGAATGGAACAATTAGAGTAGGTTTTATTGAATAAGCTCCACTTCAAGCGTATTTTCCAGTTTGTTAGTTGTGTTTTAATATTGAGTCAGTTTCAAGTCAGTTTGTGTCTTTGAATCATCAGTATTCAGTCATGTATTTCAGATTGGGTTTTGTTTTTGACTCCATGCCCAATGGATAAGGCTACTTAGTCTACAATGTTCTTGGCACCTCCAAGGAGCTACCATCCCCAATTGAGCCAATCTTAGAGTCAGTCTTTGCAGCCTTCTACCAGTGATCAAACATGCTCTTACAAAGTGGTTTTAGGGTGTCAAAGTCAAATTTTGTCATTTCAGTGAGTCTTCAAGTAAAATTTGGTCACTAGGTATTAGGTCTAGGATTTGTTTTCACTCCTTTCAAAGTTTTCCAAGTGTCGGTCCATTACACCATTCGGCCAAGTGTACTATCATTCAAAAATTTGTCATCATCATTTCAGGTTCCAATGGGTCATTTTACACCTTGTTGTGCTTTAGTTGTGCTCAGGTAAGACTCATTTCCCTCTCCTAGGGTTTTTGTTTCTGAGCAAGAAAAAATGAATATGGAAAACGTGAGAGAGGTTTTTGTCCAAAACAAGCCAAGGAAGAAAAAACTCCTTCACTTTTTACACAGGTGTCATGGTTTTAGATAAATGTCAAAAACACAGTTGCCTCAGGAGAGCTAATGCACCTCTGGAGTGAACTTGGGAAAATCAAGATTTATCCTAGCTTGGTTAGCCAAATGACTTTCTTGATGTGTCAAAAGATAACTAGACACAAATAGATTTCCAATGAGCTATCATGAGCTCAATTTGGAGTTGAGGAAGACCTTCAAAAGTTGACTACAACATCACTTTGAATTTTGGCAGCCTCATTCTGCACATTTTGATTAGTCTTGGGAGATTGGACGTTTGACAGGGAAAATGAACTCCAAATTAAAAAATTCAAGATGTTCTTGAAAGTATACTCGACAAGATTTCCAATGAGCTATCACACACCAATTTGGACATCGGGAAGGCCTCCAAACATGGTCTACAAAACGGTGCTACGCACCAAAGTCCGGTTCTATGCATAGAACTGACACTACATACCTTGGTTTTTTCTTCAGTGTGAAACTGAATTGGCAGTATACACCAAATCGGTGCTACACACCTGGGTGAGTGTGCTACGCACCTAGCATCTAAGCTCTAGACCATTCCAAATTGCATCAATTCACCTCAAAACTTCCAAATTGCCTCTTGCAAGTAAGTAACACCATCATTCTTGTTGAGAGTTGCATTAGTCTTTGGTGGTTTTGTCTCTCAAAAAAGTCAAACCTTAGTTTCACTAAACTATCTCCTATATTTTGATTATGGTTGTCCTATATCATATATTTGTTCTTCCCTCATCCATTTTTTGTTTCCTTATCCATTTGTTGTTCCCTCATCCATTTGTTGTTCCCTTATCCATTTGTTGTTCTCTCATCCATTTGCTGCTCCCTAAATCCCATTCTCACATACAAATTTCCCAAACCCTATACATTCTCCCCAAACCCTACAAGCCCTACTCACATCACCAAACTCTACTCACTCTCTCTAAAACCTTACTCATCCCTAAACTCTATTCAACATACATTTTCACACTCCCTCTTTCATACCCTCTGCCCATTTCATTCCTTCACCTTGTTTCCACACTATTATCCATAAAGCATCCATATACAACCACATTTTGTAAAACCAAAGGAGAACAATGGAAATAGACACTCAGGGATAGTTCCATGGAGAGACATAAGCAACAAAGAAAGGGCAAGCAAAGGGTGCAAGAGAACAAACAGTTGGAGGATAAGCAAAGCCTAATGGAGCTTGAAATGTTGAAACTGGAGAGGCAAAATGAAAAAGAGGACCATGTCGCTTTGACTTCCATTGAGAAAGAGATTGAACTGACCAGGGAACCTGGCTTGAAAGGGTCAATATACACCTTGATGGGCTACTTGAGAAGGCTAATAGAGACAAGAAGATGCTTCGCCACATGGCCTATCACTATATGACCCGGAACAAAATATGCAATATAAGGATGAGGAAACTTAAGGCAAGGTTGAGGAAGGCCTTGAGGAGAAAAAAGGAGCAAGACAAGCTAAAAATATTGGCTGAGGCCTCACTAGCCCATCAAAGCAATTAATGAGAGTGCCTTGTGCCAAATATGGACAAGTTTTGGTGAGTTTTTGTCATTTTGAAATTTTCCAACACAGAAAATTGCATTAGGTGTGTAGCGCCATGGTGCTACGCTTTTAACTGGGAGACTTTTTGGAGAAATGGTTTCATCATGATGAGAAAATCAATCCCTGAAAGTTTCAACAATTTTGGAGCAAATCTTGGTCACCTAAGGGTCAAAAAACCATCAGAAAATGACCTCTCTACCTCTTTCTGGACACACAAGAAGCAGCCTTGGAAGATTCAAATTTTGAAGGGGCAAATGACCTCCAAATGCAAACATTCAAGATGTTCCAGAAACTATATAGGAATACCTTTACAATGAGCTATATGGGGCTCAATTTGGCTAAGGGGAAGGCCTCCAAAATCAGCTGAGAAGTGGCACTACACACATGGCAGGTGGCGCTACACATGGATGGATCCTAGTCCTACCTCTTAGTGTGGTTCCACTTGAAAACCAATTCTCTCTTGATGCTCTCTTTCCAAATTCCAACCTATCTTGACGGTGGAGGAGGAGGCAAAGTTCGGGTAATTGTTTTTGGTGTAGGCGGGCATGTCAGGGTAAGGCTGCACCACTCGCCTATTGACATGGTCCAACAGAATCAATTTTCAGTTGGCAAAGATGAATAGATTACCATCAAGAAAAAGATGGACTAGTGGACAAAGATTATTCTTATCGGAATCTTGAAACTAGAAAATTGATTCACCTTCCTTCTTTGTGAACTGCGGTCGCCCGTCGATGACCATGATTCTGCCATCGGGCATAATTTGCTTGGTGGCATACCATCACCTATTTTCCAGCCCAGGTGGGATTTCGGTCCAATCGTAGAAATCACAGGGACTGAATACCTTGACCCTCCAATCTCCCTTGTTGAAACCACTAGTCTGGATCAAGCAACAATGATCAAGCGCCACGACATCGGAAGAGCACCATGTTTCTATCTCAAGTTTAAGGGGGCGGTCAAAATCATACTCCACATGCTTGATGGAGTGAGCCAAGTAGTCCTCTTTAAAATTTGATGATCCATCCATGACTTCCCAGAGGGTAAAGAGATGTTGGATGGGTCGAAATCAATACTGTCGAATTGGTAATCTTATTATTAGGTAGGAGGGCCATGTGCATGGCAGATACTCCCTAGTTGCTCTCTACAATCTCCCATTTCACACTTTTTCCGCCTTGCATTTTCATTTCAACAGCAGCGGACATTGAAATGAAAAAAAATAGCAACAATGCCCACACCATTTGATAAACTAGTATGCCCTTTTTTTATTCAAGTTTCAAAAAATCTGAATGTTCTATCATTGTGAAAACTTCTTCTTGATTGTGATCACCTTGAAACTAGTCTCTCAATTCAAACAATTAATTCAAAATGTGTGCATACACTTAAGGTAGCTATGAGAACTTATTTTTCTTTATTTTGAACAATATGAGGACATTATTCTTGAGACATCAAACTTATAACCTACCAAAAATATTACGGTTAAGTTGAAACATCAAACTTGTAACGTGCCAAAAATATTACCATTAATTTGATCGGTTAATTGGACCAGTTTGAACCAAATTTTATTTGCCGCCTCCGCGGTACAATTTTTTATATTCATCATTAGTTTTATAACTATGTAAACATCTATTTTTTATTTTTATTTTTAATATAGAGGTGTAAAAAATTAATTATACTTTATTATTTTAAAATTATTATTATTAATATTTTTATATTAATAAATCAACTTTTAAATTTGTAATTAAAATACTATTCATTTGTTTATAAAAAACAAATTACTATGCTAAATTACTATCATCAAACATGAGAAAGTTGTGAAAGGTGAGCTCTGATTCAAATAATACCACCAACAAAAAGAGACGCAGGGAAAAGTGTTATAATTTGTTTAACTTTGAATTACGTACGCTATGCTCATAATTTGTTTAACTTTGAATTACATACGCTATGGTGGTTTATATGAAAATGAGATTTAAGGGTGTTAGCATAAATTATTTGCCTCATTATTATTTTGAACATTGATATGATTGCTCATTATTCCTCTCTATTTCAAGCCAAATTCTGTGAACCATCATGCAAGGCCACACTAGATGCCTGGGAGTCGAACAACTTCTTCCATCGCGGTTGCTTCACTCCCTAACTTAAGTAGTTGCCTGGGAGTCGAACAACTTCTTCCATCGCGGTTGCTTCACTCCCTTAACTTAAGTAGTTTAAGTGATTTATAAGCAAAAACTTGAATTTACTTTTTGATTTTTTATTTCTATTAAATGAATAAATTATGGAATTTGTTTACTACAGATTCTATGTCAATTTATTTGTTTTACAAATTTTGTAAAAGATATTTAATTTCTCAATTTTATTATTTTTTAATAATGGAAAATGTTATAATGATTTTTCTCTTTTCTCATATTTCTTGTATAAGAAAATTAATTATTGAAAAGAAATTCTAATAACTTTAATGATTTTATTAGTTCATTTAAATTAGAGGAATTATATATTTTTCATGATATTCCATATTTAATTTAAGTTTAATATTTCCCTTTCTAAATTATATTTATCCTTAATCTTTTTATTTTAAATCTATATTTAAAGGATGCAATTTACTATTAAGAAGTTAACTTTTTTATTAATAATTCCTTTTATATGTATATCACTTTTTTGAAAAGATTAGAAAATATGGACAAGTTTTGTAATTAAGGAGAAAACTAAGATAATTCTAAATTTTAGATAATTATATTTTTAATATATTAAAACATATTTTTTGTTTTAAATAATATTTTTATTCAATTTGAATGCCTATTATATATAATTTTGAAGAAAAAATTATCTAAATTAATATGGACCAAATATTTAACTTATAATTTTGCATGTTACATAAAAAAAACTCCTCGAGAGAATGTGATATATATATGATGAAATAAAATAGATGGTTATACATCTTGAATCATTAAAAAAAAAAAAGATCTGGAGAAAAATGAGGAAATGTGGCACTTGAAAAGTCGTGTGATTTGGCTCAGGAGCAGTGATAAAAATATGAAGTGTTTTTCGTAATATCCTAAGGGTTGGAGAGTTAAAAACACCATTTGGGCTTTGGAAAACCCTGAAGGTGGAAGAGAAACATCTTTTGTTGAACTGACAGCTATGGCGGAAAATCATTTCAGCAATCTATATAAGGCTCCTCCTGAAATGACTGTAGGAGAGGTCATATCACTAGTCAACGCCTTTCCCAGATTTGTCGAAAATGAAGGGAATGAAAGCCTCAATGAACCTATCTCATAGGAAAAATTACATGAATTTCTCAATTGTTTTCAGAGGGACAAAAGCCTAGGACCAAATGAATTTGCAGTTGAGTTCTTTATCAAGCTATATGACATCATTAGGCACGACCTCTTGAGAGTAGTGGAGGAAGCCAAAGTAAATGGTAGAATTCATGACCCTTTTAATGTTATTTTATAACAATAATTCCCAAAATATGACTCTCCCCTATCCTTTGATTATTTTTAACTCATCTTGTTCCACAATTTCATATATAAGGTTGTTTCCATAATCATTTCTAATAGGTTGAATTCGATCATATCAAGAAATTTATCGATGGAACAATATTCATTTTTGGAAGGTGTTGACGGTGTTGGACCCGTCAACATCAGGGGATCTCCCCAGTATGATGTCCCAACTAGACCTCACATTGTTTGGTGTAGGATTCCCATCCAGTATGACGACACAGTTGCCATTATCTTAAAGATATGCCTTATCTCTTGTTTGTCAGCACGTGAGAGTGGTTTGTTTCATCTTTGAACAACGAGGTTCATGTTCCTAGTTATTTCTAGTGTTACTTGTGTCAAGGTTATTTCACCACGAAGAGAGAGGGTGGGAGTGAGCCTCAAGTCGGATGGGAGGAAGCCCCAACTCTGTTAGAAACACACAATGCAACAAGACATGCACAACTTTCGGAAGAGCAATGCACACAGATGCGACAGTCACAACGACAAAGGGATATAGCAGATACAACACCCAGCGAGGCAGTCTGTGCGAGTGCGAAGGTTGTTATAACAAGTTTACATGAAAGGTTTTGACTGATGTCTGGGGAGGTAACCAAAAAGTGCAGGACAACGTTAAAAACTTATACAACACATTTTCATTAATATATGTATTAGAACAACTGAATGAGTTTAATCGTTTAAAACAGGTTAAAGCAACATGTATTACAAGTGTTCAAGATTAATTCTTACAAACAATTACAACACATGGGTGAAAGCATGTTTGCCTTTGAGTAGGCTTCAAAAGTAAGCAAAAGTTCCAAGACACATCGATACACCATACATCACTAACCTCATGGGTGGGGCGTTGGAGCCACTACTTGATCCTTAAAGGAAAGATTAAACACTGTCAAGGCTATGTGGGAGGAGCCATGGTGAAAATTCCTTTACATGTACAAATGAGGGGGTATTTATAGCCAAGGGTAAAACTGGCCCTTATGTCTGTTTGACTTCTCTCATGAATGTTTGAATTATTTGACTCTTCAACTTTACATGACTCTTTGTATGACATGTGGGTCTCTTGGACTTCCATGTTACATTACATTGATTTACAACAGTATGACCCATATTAGTGATGTGGCTGGCATGGCTCATGACACGACTCAACATGACAGTGCTAGTATGTTCATGCTTCTGCTGGTGTGCATGTCGAGTTGCAGTGCTACTGAGTGATTGATGTCCTATTGGTGTATCACAACTTCACTTTCACATGGAAAGGTGTGTAGAGTCCTCGATGTTCATTGGGTTTGCTTGATGTTGCATGCGCGCGTTGCTCCTCACTTGTAATTTGGCATTCTTGACATGTTTGTCAATTTGCGAAAATATCTCCTCGCATGTTCGCTCATCCGTCCATTCATGAACACATCCTTACATGTTCGTCCATTTTTCCGTTCGCAAACACATCTTCTCATGGTCGCCCGTTCGCGAAGACATCTCCTTGCATGCATCGATTGTTCATCCATTCACGAACACATCCTTTTGCATGCACTCTCCTTGTTCATCCCATCCTTCGTTGCATCATGTTTTTTCATGTACTTGTATCTTCAATCACTCATGACGAGACAACATCAAATTCATAAAACTCATAGTCTACCATGATGCATGATACTGGACTTTTGGATGTAGGTGACTGGGAGAGAGGACAAGGCAATGAAATTGCGTGGGGCGAGTTTCAAGCTGGGATGTGAGCTTGAGGCACTGCTTGTGAAAATTGCATAGAGGTCACTGGGAAACTGAGCTGGACAATCAAGATCACTAGTGATTGTCTGCGAGATCTAGCTCTGTTGGACGGAAAATCTGTGCAATTTTTAGAGGGAAGCAGTTTGTGTAGCAAAGGGCCTTGGTAGAAAAAACTGTGCAATCCTAGATGGAGTAGGCTGAGGGATTCAAAAGGCTTGGCAACAAAAACTACACAATTCCTAGAGGGAGCTGGCAATGGGTTGTGGGATGGCTTGGTAAAAAAATTGCACAATTCTTGGAGGGAGCTCACAGCGGACTGCGGGTTGCTAGAGACAAAAACTATGCAATTGCTGGGAGGCTAACTTGCTGAACACTTTTATGCAGTTTCTGAGCTGAGTGAGATGTTGGGCTTCTAATGGGCTTGCTATGAAATCTGCGCAGTTTTCTAGCCGACTGACGGGTTGAATGGCTGGAAAAACTATGCAATTTATGGAGGGAGAGAGGGACGGACTTTGGGTGTCTGTCCAACATGTCTACAAAATTTTCTCAGTCAGCAGAGTGGGCAAGGTCTACAACTTCTGTACAATTTTTTAGGGGAGTGAGTCTCGGGGTCACTACCTTGTCAAACTCTCCAGGTTGACCAGCAGGAGGGTTGGTTGATTAGCTTGCAGGAAGGGAAGATTGAAATGGCTTGTTGGACACTTTTGTGTTGTTCTGGGTGACAGTTGGTTCAATTGATTCCAGGATTACATAGTGCAGGCTTCCTGGGAGACAACCTCAAGGTCTGTGCAATTCTGGGCAGCAATACATGTTCACTGAGTGCTCACACTGCATAATGCATTTCAGCGAGGGTCCAACTGTTGGAGGGTGATCCGTTCATCACAACTTCAGTAGAATGACTAAGTGTGCGAGTGAGTGAACTTCATATGTTACCTTGCGAACACACACTCAACATGACTTGACGACAAGACACCTCAAACCATCAAGATAATAGATACTCATTGTGACTGATCGACGATGCTAGCTACAAGCATGATGCTTGTGATGGATCATTGAATGACCGTGCCAATGCTTGCGTGACAGTGCATACACCATTGTGTGTGAGTGTGATAGATGTGTACATTGCGGACACAACTCAAACACAACCTTCAACATCACCAGAATGAGGTCACAAGCTTGACATAGCAATCAACATGTGAAAGATGACAGTTGGTTGAACAAGTGGAAATAAGCAAGACATGTAGAAGAAACACATGAGATGAATTTTCGTGTTTGTGCACATGCATGTTACTGAGGATAGGATAATATGGAAATGACAAGCAGTCTTGCAAACTCAACTAAGAGGTGTATTTCAGAAGATGTTCTTTACTTACCATACTTACCCTCAAGATGATCATGCATCCGAAGGGGTTTGCATGTGGTTATGATATTTTCCATTACTCGGTTCCTTGGTCCTTCTCCTTAAATCCTTGGAATCAATTTCAGCATGTCACCTTTTCCTATAATCACTGGGAGGTAGATCTATGTAATTTTAATAGATAGTGTCTGCTCTTGGAATGAGGCCCTGGGAGGCCTATTTGTATAGTTTCTGCATGCAAGACAAACAAG
>APFE030554034.1:146489-158425 GCA_000404065.3 Pinus taeda | reverse complement strand
CACACTTCATCAGTTTACGATACCCGGATTGATAATTTATGTAGAGCAATTTAAGACGTTAAATTGACTAGACACCAAGTCTAATAACCATGTCATATTCAACAACCAACTCACATTCATTAGTCACAATACATAATGCTACCATTATCACCTACTTACACTCAAGTATATATCAATTGTCTCAATACATATGTGTTAGTACAATCATCTTAAACAAGATCATTTGAACACATGCTCATATTATGCAATTCATCAAACATTCAACCAACTTGCAAACATATCATGTTAAATAAATCAACTAGACAAGATAACATACACCAAACATTCACACACCAAATAGACGTCATAATCAAACAATCAAACACCAAATATATGACATAAGCAATCTCATACCTTAATGTATCTCAAGGGAGGCTATATTGTCTGCACAATCAAGCTAAATTAACATGATATAACTTCACAACATATCATCTCAAAATAAGGTAATGATATCCATAGTTGTCACTGCTAACATGTTCACATCCTGAACTCAGAAACAATTATCATTCATACATAATAATCACATCATTATAGTCAGTCTAGATTAGTATGACATAATATCACATCACATTAACTCATACTTGAATGTCAAAACCCTAACCATTTGTATGGACCAATCCAACTTAGTATGATACACATAACATCACGATAATAACCCTAATCATCAAGTTACTAGCGTATAAAGGCAACAAGTTATATATCATTCTCATTAATAACATATAACCTCATCATCAAGCTAAATATCATATAACAACTAGCGTATAAAGGCAACACGTTATATATCATTCTCATTAATAACATATAACCTCATCATCAAGCTAAATATCATATAACAACAAGTTAACCTAAAACATACCTGTCAATAACATAATCATCAAGTTATCTAACCTAAAACAACACTAGTAATGCATACAACCATAGATTACTATCATTCATGACTATCTGACACATGTGCATATGACTACACTAATCAACTTGCATTTATCGTACATGTAACCATGACAACAATGGAATGAAAAGCATATACATAACCATAATGCATATAACAACCCTTAACCTACATACCTGCATGCCCAACATACAAACTTGTATGACAACATGTTCTTGCCTCGAGGTCGAACGTTGGATCCTCAATTTAATGATCTTCATCTCCTACTCTATCTCACCTCTATCTCAACTAATATATCAGCATCATAACAAACCAATATAATTATGATGGCCTTATATACAATGACTTCACAATGCATGTCTGACCTACCATACATACATAATCATAACCATGACAATGCATACATAACAACATATAAACACTAATATACATAACAAATGCATATACAACCATATAATAACTACCACTTTTTAAAATAAATACTTGAATATACAACCCAAAATATGATACAAAGATAAAGTTTCATCACATAACCTAATATTAAGACTACATAACTATAACTTCAAAATAAAAATAAGAATGAATAATTATTGGGACCTTAATTTCCAACCTCTCGTTAGTATGAAATATTGAATTGCTTTTAATGTAGGTATCGTGCACATGAAATGGTAACGTTGCCATCTTCTTTATCAATATTCACTTTCCTCGAGCATTTGTTCATGTTAAAACGATCTGACTCAAAAAAAATATAGTAATTTAAAACTCATAGTTGTCATTTTGTATTCACATTTTCTACATGGAATAGTTACATACATTTATCAAAATACATCTCTATTTTACAAATTTTTTAAATGTGATTTCTAGTTTATTTATGGTTAACTCATTGCCGATCCTTGTAAAAGTTACTGGGATGTGCTAATGATTAAATATTAGAATTTTAAAGTTATTTAGAATATTGGAATAAGAAAAATGTAATTCATTTTCTGTTGACATGTGTTCACATGGGTTATTGGAAAAAATATATTAATAATAATAAAAAATTATTAATAATAAAAAATTTATTTAATGTTATTTTATATATATAATTCTAATTGTACTTAAAGAATTGAATTTGAAAAAAGGAAATTTACTGAAATCAAAATATAACACCTAAAAAGTAATAATAATAAAATTTATTTCATATAGATGGTGATTAAAAATCCATTTTTATGATTTCCTTACGTTAGTATCTACAAAATGTAATTATGTTTTTTTTTAATGTAAATAAAATTATAAGTTTTATAGAAAAATATATGAAAAGTTAAAAAGTTTTTATTTTCTTTTTGATATTTAAATATGCAAGGATTTTATAATTTTTATTAAATAGAATTTAGGTTAGTATCTACAAAATGTAATTTGCTTTTTAAGCTAAATAAATTATAAGTTTCATGGAAAAAATATATAGAATTAAAAAGTCTTTATTTCATTTTGATATTTATATGCGAAGCTTCTATAAATATTTATTAATTAAAATTTAAGAATTGACACATAATGTTAAAAAATAATAAATTTGAAAATATATCAATTTAAATTATAACTAAGTATCTCGACTTTAATGTGTTTAAAGTATTAAAACTTTTAATATATTAAATATTTCAAGATCACATTTACATATGAAATGTTGGAAATTAGAATAGACTTTCATTAAAACACATTTCTATTAATTAAACCATTTTTACAATTTATTGTCAATAAGATATTTACTTAAAACTAAATGTTTAATTCATTTTCAATATAGTATATGTCATGTTATATATAAATAAAATAAATTAAATTATAACACATAATATAAGAGATTCCTATCTATACACATTTTCATCAAATATTATAGACTTTTTCATCATAAAAACATAAAAAATAATTGATTTTATGTACTAATGCATTATACATATCATACATGCAGAGTTAAAGTAAATCTATACTTATATAGAATTCATATACTTGCAAAGCTCCATTTATATATATTTAGCATAGTGTTAACATATATTAATAAAAAACACAAGATGTAAATCTATATTCAAGATAGCGTTAATATCTAATATAGTGTTAATATGTATAAAGAAAATACTATAGTAAATTAGAGAAGTTTCAAATATTTTTGGTGTCAGCCTTTTTCACTCTAAAATATACGATTATATATGTTGCAATGCATTATACATATAAAGTTGATGTAAATCTATATTTAATCACATATTATGCGTTTGCAAAACTACATTTATATGAAACATAGTGTTGATCTATATCCGTATCTATCTATCTATAGTTAATTTTTGACATATATATAAAAGAAAAAGATCGAAGTAGATTAGATTCCTCTATAATACCAAGAAAAAGATCGAAGTAGATTAGATTACTCTATAATACCAAGAGAAGTATCAATCGCTCGTGTAAAGCTTTTTAACCACAAAGGATTTGATTTTATCTTCTCAATGCATCATTCATATGGAGTTAATGTGGATGTATAATTATATGGAGTTCAAGAGAAGTACACACTATTGTAATTGCATATAATTGTTTACGGATATGATTATTTGGGCTAATCACAAAAAATATCAAACTATACGACGACACTCGTTCCGTTTTGAATACTTGGGAATTGTGGGAGATAATTACTCTCGTTAGACAAATAAAGTATTGACCGACGTATTGCTTCCACCTCCTCACTAATGCAACATCGCCTTCACTTGTTCATCTTCGAAGTGGTGCGACCACCATAACTCTATGAATCTGAAGGGGCTTCTACCGACATGATTTTTTTGTATAAATTTAGATGATCATGGATTGAAGAGGGATACACAGTCAGTGTCATAAGGTAGTTGTAGTTGCACACGGTTGTAACAGTAGTTGCATGGTTTGTTTTTTTGTAGTAGAGGACTATTGTAATTGTCTTTAGGTTTTTGAATTTTGATGTTTTGTAAACTTATGCTTCAGAGTTATTTTTAGCAGTTGTATCTACGTGTTGTTCTAAGTCTTTTAATTGTTATTAGAGCTTGGTATAGTGTGAGAGGAAGGAGCCAGCGGGGAGACTTTGTTTTGAAGTCAGGTTAACATAACCAGAAGTTAAAGAGATTTTGTGTGAAGATTGTGACCTGAGCGTGTAACCTTCTGTGTGAGCATGAGTCCTGAGATCTCAGATAGATAAAATTAGCTCAATCAAATAATATATTCTAATGATTAATGAATGAGGAAATTACAAGATATTTATACAATCATAGTCTCAAGATAGGAAATGCTATCTTAGACGTACAGTAGTGTGGTTGAGAGATTCTCTCAACCACACACTAATCTAGGAGAAACTAAATCCCTATAATGTAGAAACAAACTCCTCAAATGGAGAATTGTAACCATAGACAAGTAGGAATTAATAATTTCCAACTCCCCCCCTTAATGACTACTTGTCATGATAGTCAAATCCACCATCATCATCACACGAATTGCATGTACAAAGCCTTCAAAAAACACAATCTTCCGCCCTCGGACAGATCCACAATCTGCAAATTTAGCGTTTCCAATACAGCCAAGTTGATCCGATCTGCCTCTCTTGCAGATCCACTTGAAGGTGAATTGGCGCGATCCTAAATGATAAACTCGCGCCATTGGCGCGATTAATGGCCTAACAGACGCGCCAGTTGGCCTTCCTGGCGCTGCTGTCAGTGCGAAAAATGCACCAATCCCCTTCTACTCAGAAAGAATCATCTGAGTCCGAGCCAGGTGTTACTCGCCCCCATGCTCCTACGAGCATAAAGCTCCTGTGTACACTTGCCACCACCGGCAGATCCGATCTGCTACCACCGAGCGATCAGGATCTCACTTTGCCACCACCGGGCAGATCCCGATCTGCAACCAACCGAGCGATCAAGGATCTCACTTTGCCACCACCGGGCAGATCCGATCTGCTACCACCGAGCGATCAAGGATCTCAGTTTGCCACCATCGGGCAACTCCTGTAGCCTCTAAGGCTCTATAGATGGTTTCAGGCTGACCACAAACCATTACAAAGTGGTTTTGAGATCACCACGAACTTTCAAATGCCTTAGCAAGGCTTACATTTCAACATTTGGACTTTCTGGTACATACAATGACTATTACAATATACTAGGGAGTCTATCCCACAAACCACACTAAAACAAAAAATCTACTTTGTTGTCCACCAGAACACAGGCACTCACAGCCCCACGAAGAGAACACAATTTTCCCTTCAAGAATAATTTTCAAGCATATTGCCTCATACTTGCTAACAATCTGCAACAGGATCTCGATCATCCTCCAATCTCTGATGTAGTTGTCATGTCTTCTCATATCTGGTAATAAATCATTTCTGCAAATAGATGTCTATTGTTGGAATGGAAAATTCCAACATAGAGTTACACTAGTGACACTAGTTTGCCAAGCTAAATGTCACAACAATCTAATTCTTTTACCCAGATTTACATAAATGCATTACATGTCAAGTTGATCAGTCCTCAACATGAAGCTAAATAACTTACGAAGACAATTTATTTCATCAAAAGAGATATGGGATCAGCGACATTGAATGAACTAAGTATATGCAAGCAGATCTTGATGTTGCTTTCGATTCCTTGCATGATACCATTTAGAGTTCTACAGCTAATTTTATCTTGGTATCAGAGCCTGAGGGCCTAGCCCCTCATGGGCTGGGCTGCTCCTGGGCTGAGGGAAAATAAACAGTGTATAGTATATGTTTGTTTGTCCATCATCGTGGGTCGATAGAGAAAACTGAGATCACTGTTATGTAACATCATGAATTCGATGATCATGAAGATTTATTGGGGGTACTGGAAGTACTGGTCTGCATTCTCATGCTCCACGCTGCTTGTCTTCGTTTTTTGAGCCACATGAGCTCGCAGTGAATTCGCAACAGGACAGGATGGTACGCTACAGATCTGTACATACTGGAGGCCGTGAAGCCCTTTGTCAAATTCTCGGGTAAGGCTCGCAAAATTTCTGAAATTCCGTCTCTCGTTGCTCACGCTATTTTTATCCTACATGGCGTACATTGGTTGATTCCATTATCTTACTGAATATGACGAATTTGTGAATGGTGAGTTGTATCGATCAAATCTCCCATTTTGTTGTTTGATTGTATAATTAAGAAAGATTCAATCTTCATAGTGGTACCTTATGAAGCTGCTGTGATTTTCATTTGAATGATCCATTGCCCTATAATCATCCTGAGGATGTATGGCGTAGGGGCTTTTGCGAAAAAATGGCAAGGGTTTTTAGCCGAGGAACGATTGGCAGATGGTTTGGATGGCAGATCCCAATGAGAAATATTCAGTGTGTGATTTTGGAATGTTAATTTGGCACTCAGTCCTGTGCTCGGTTACTCTGTGGGGTGTCTGAAGGCAGATCCTGAGGCAGTTGTGAGGTCGAGCAGTGCAGTGCATGCATGCCTATACCATAGCTACAAAGAGAGCACATTTCGTATAAAGATTGAGAGTTTAACCTTGGTGGCCCATCCCTACATGCATGGAGTGTGCCTGTTGAACGTAGAGGTGTTGTTGAGATCTAAATATCTGTTGAGAGAAATCCGTAAGAGAGAAATCAGATATCTGTTGAGAGAAATCTTGTGGCAGCGAATTTTCAGAAGGGGGTTATCGTCCCAGAGCATGAAATGGATCAGAACCGGATGAAGCGCGTGGCGGTGCAGCGAGAGCTTCTGGCTTAGGGAAATGGAGTCGACCTATTGAAGAAGACAAAGCCTTTGCATATGGGCTCCCTACACGTCATAGACACTTGGCCTCTTGAGCGTTTGAGGTTTTTTGCAGAGGATCGGTCTTAAAGATCCGACGAGAAAGAACGATTCCGGTTGATTAATTCAGCCCTGGATCGGTAAAAGTTGGCTGAATCTACGGATGTGCGGAATCGAGGCGCCGACTGCATGGAAAGGTGTTCAGTATATAGACCAAGGAAAAAGTTGTTTTTAATCTGCCAAGACCTATAGAAGTGCATGCCCATGATCCTTTACGATACGTTGGTGACATGTTAGGTTGGCTTCACCAGGCTTTGGCATCCGAGAGAGAGCGTTACTCGCTCTTTTTAGCCCAGATGCGACCATCAATATTGGACCCACTGCTCGGCGTCTCTCAAGAGACTTAGATGGAGAGTATGTCAAGCAAGAAATGGGCATGTCTTTTATTCTGGATCGTATTTTCGAAGGGGTGTGCCGTCCATTCAAAGTAAGAGTGGAGCAAGTTTTGCAGTCTCAGCCTAGCCTTTTGTTGGCATTTAAATTGAGCAATATTTTAGAGTTCAAGATATTTATACAATCATAGTCTCAAGATAGGAAATGCTATCTTAGACGTACAGTAGTGTGGTTGATAGATTCTCTCAACCACACACTAATCTAGGAGAAACTAAATCCCTATAATGTAGAAACACACTCCTCAAATGGAGAATTGTAACCATAGACAAGTAGGAATTAATAATTTCCAACTCAGATCGCGTGAGCTGTAGTGAAATCATTCAAGACAATAAATATTTTTCTCGATACAGACAACTGGAATATCAACTACTGGAATATCAACTGATGTTTTTGTTTTTGATTATTTAAGTGTTGATTTATTCGGTGTGTGGTCTGTTAAAAATTGATAGGGCAAAAAAATCTTTCAATCTATTATCAATTATGATATTATATATATAGAAGTATTGTTTCAAGATAGGAAAACTATTTTGGACACAATCTTTTGGTTCATAAAATATCTCAACTACACACAAACATAGGAACATAGTTAGGAACAAACTCCTCTAGATAGAAATAATCACAACTGAGACAAGTAGGAATTACATATTCCAGCACACCCCTTTAATGAGTACTTGTCTCGATATCAATTTGCAAAGTCTTGTTGTAGTTAAACATAACAAAAGAATAGGTTGATGCCCATATAACGGAGAAACCATCCACCGGAATGCATGGGTGTTAACCACCACAACCACCAGGCTTGTAGGATGTCTTTTGCATACATGGTTTTTTCAACCATTATAACTGCATACATGTACCTGTACCTGTAAATCCCCCTCCAATATCATGATGGGTTTTATCGGATATCCTGTAACCATTCTCTAGGCTTTATCAGATCACCCTCAACCATGCCACCAAGGGCTCTCATCCATGAAGGCTCAACACAACCACGAAGGTTCAACTCAGCCATGAAAGCTCTAAGATAGCCTCAAAGGCTCACTACAACCGCTCTGAGCAATAAATATGCCACTAGGGCACTCCAACCACTCTGGGCTACAAACCTGCCACTAGGGCATTCCAGCCACTAAGGCTCACCATAGACCCATCTCAATCAGGCCGAGGGTTTTCTCGGCTAACCCTAAACCATGCCAATAGGAATCTATGTCCCACTTCACTCTTACATGTGGTTTTTGGCTTACCACAAACCGACATTGCAAATACAAAGTGGTTT
Source organism: Pinus taeda (assembly GCA_000404065.3). NCBI lineage: Eukaryota > Viridiplantae > Streptophyta > Pinopsida > Pinales > Pinaceae > Pinus > Pinus taeda. The sequence continues at coordinate 150,025 of APFE030554034.1, read as the reverse complement.
TTACATTACCACAAACTATATCGGGTAGACAAGCCTTACAAGGCTATATGGGGTACACAACTTCAACTTTTGGAGTTCCCAGGTACATACATTACAAATACCACTACAAAATATCCTAGACTTGCTTACACATGTGATTCACATTACAACATAAGAGAGTCTATTCCACAAACACAAACAAACTCACACTAACTTTCACCTAGCTGTCCAACATCATTTAATCGTTGTTGCTGCCCATTTTACATCTTGGGCATCTTTTACTTTGTCAATTAAATCTTGGAACTCCATGCTTAACATGTCATCATTTGTTATAATCATGAATTCTAACAAAATAACTTTACCTAAATTGAAATAGCTAATCTCAGCGCAATAATTTTATCCATGATTCCAAGACATAAAAATAACTTTCCTATTAACCAAAAGTCATATTTCTCTATCTCTACCCAATATGACTTTTGACCACTATTTACAAACAAACAGAATAACACAACAATCGGCTCTCCATTTAGTTGAACTCTAGAAAACTCCAGATCTGCACTAATTTCACCTTAAAATTAAGCGTAAACACTCCTAAAACCCTTATACGTTCAGAATTAAGCGTGAAACCCCTTAAAACCCTTAAATAGTGATCACCCTGGACACTTCCGCTGACGACTTCATCGCTAGTGTGCACAACCACCTCCGCAGACAACAACGTTTGCAAAACCAGCGAGTAGCGCAACAACCATAACGATTTCCACGCTTCCGCTGTGCAGGGCGACTCCATATCATGTTAAATTTCAACGCACAGGTATGGCAGGTTCTATCTCTTTAAGCATTCCAACAAATCTGCAATCTTTTTCCATACAACAACAAATCTTCTCATTCGTTGTTGGCCCATGAATACAACGAATGAAACCAAAGAATTCATCCTGCACTCAGGTCCACGACGCAACTTCATGCAGGCCGACAACTCCAACCACGGGTCCACTGTGGGCTCTTCACACTACATGCAGCTTCTTAACCAAGAACTACACACCACTCGTGCTCACCACAGATCTTTTGATCGATGTTTACATGGCCCACAACATCCAAAACTCAAGATTGCAAGTAGATCTGAATATGTGAGATCTCCCTCATGAATGTCATGCCTTCACAGCCATGGATATATCGACCGATCTGCACATCCCAACAAATTACGTAGGAGAAAGGCACTTTACTCTGTCTGCCTCCTCCGATTAATATCACGCCAGTCCAATCTGCGGCTGCCTCCACGATCTTCACGATGACACCCATATTAGTGTCAAGGAACCAAATTCCCATTGTAGCCTTTACACCTAGATCCGGTGATCTGAACTCGCGATGCTCACACACCGACACACAAATAAGTCGAACGAAACACATGTTGGAAACTAGATGTAATTCCAACCACCCGATTTAATGCTGGATCTAAAAACCAGTAGAAACCAGCGGCTGCATTTAATGAAGTCGGCAGATTCATTGAAGCTTCTCCAGTAAGCCACCGACTGAACCTGTCTCCAGAAACTTCTCCAACTTGTATATATACCTGTTAACTGATGAATAGAGGTGTGTTCTTGTGTTCAGTGTTCTTGTTGTGTTGGTGTGCTGTGTGCCTCTGATCTCTGTTATGGTATCAGAGCTGAGGGTGTGAGCTCAGTGAGTATTGGTGAGCCGTGAGTGAAGTTCGAGGGCTAAGTGTGTGAGCCCGCTGTGTATGCAAGTAAAGCATTGAGAGTCTGATGAGAAGTGTTGAGTTCAGTGATTCTGTGTTGCTGAGAAGTGTTGAGTTCAGTGATTCTATGTTGATTTTATGAGACGTGCTCCTCTATTTGCGTTGTGAGAGCCCAACCTGCGTACTAATCGAGCACTGAAAGTTTTTTTTTATATACAAATAGGCGGCAGCAAGGTTTGGGGTGACTGTGTTTGGGTTTTTTTTGCGAGCATATTTTACTGCAGTAATAATAATCGAATACCCTCTGTAGTTGTTAGCAAAGATCCTTGTTTTACATAATCAATTTTTTGTGTTTTGCCTTTGCTATGCTCACGGGTTTTGCTGCAGGGTTTCGCTATTAGTCTCTGAGGCACGCTTTGGTGAAGATAATTACATAACTATAGTGGTTTGCGTGAAGAAGACTGCTGAAACAGAGGTCGATCAAGAAGATAGAGGACTGTGTGTCATGTAGGTTCTGGTAAGAATTTTTACTGCAGTTGAAGTCACTCTGATTGTGGTAAGAATTTTTACTGTAGTTGAAGTCACTGTGATTGTGCATGCGCTGCCAAGGAAATCAAAGTGAAGTTTTTTGATTTGGAAGATGAAGTTGTTACAGCCCAAAATAAGACAGTAGGGCGCATATTTTTTTTAAAGTCACCTCTTTAAAGTCTGTTTGAACAGAAATTGGGCTCAAATTTACGACTTGCCTCTTTTTTTTCTTGAGCAAAAGTTGTGGATGTGTCTGGACCGTGTGGATAATATTGATTATTAAGAACCTTGCATGATAATAATGCTACCTATAAAATGTGGTTTGGCTGTTGGTTTTGGTAGCGGTTTTATGATTGAATAAGTATATGTTCTTTTTATAATTTACTGACAGAAAGGAAAGGAAAAGTGTTATTAAAAAGGGGGAAGTGTGTTATTATTAAGGAAATATTGAAGTTATTTTGCATAAGTGTTATTAAAAAAAAAAGGAGGTTTGTTATTATTAAGGAAATATTAAAGTTATTTTGCATTTTGGTGATTGGAGGAAGTTTTTTATTTACATCATGGCAAATATGTTGCTTGATACTTATATGAATGAATCCACCAAACTTGATGGAGAAAATTATGTGAATTGGAAATTTAAGTTAATGACTATTTTAGAAGGAAATAGTTTGTGGTCCATTGTAAGTGGGGATGAGCCCAAACCCACTGTTGCAGGTTCTATTCCAGATTGGGAGAGAAGGGAGACAAAAGCAAAGTTATTGCTGCGTATGTCCGTAAAGGACAACATTATTCCTCATATCAGAGATTGCAAGACATCAAAAGAAACATGGGATACGCTGAAGGGTTTGTATGAAACAACGAATACAAACTGAATCTTGTTTTTGAAGACTAAGCTTTTATCTCTAAAAATGGAAGCAAATGAAAGTATAAGCAATTTCATATCTTGTGTCAAAGATTTAAGTGATAAGTTAGGAGATATTGGTGAAAAGGTGTCTAATACTAACTTAGTCACTATCATATTAAATTGCTTAGTGCAAGATTACCAAATTTTTGTTTCAAGTCTTGCAGATAGAGAAAACCCCCTTTATTTGATGAATTGACAGGAATTATTCTACAAGAGGAGGAGAGGATGAAGAACTTTAATTTGGGCTCTAGCAGTTCAGATTTGGCATTGGTGGCCAAGGGAAAATATCCATACAGAGGCAAGCCATGGGGCAAGAACAAAGGAGGCAAGTTTCAAGCAAAACAAAAAGGTATGACACAGTCTAAATTTCCAAAGAGAAATGATGAGTGTTATTATTGTGGCAAACCTGGGCATCATTCTAAAGATTGTTAT